>CABFWB010000056.1:590658-602725 GCA_902151455.1 Timema bartmani
ACTTTTTCTCTTTTTTCCCTTCAGTAAACTACCCTTAATTTTAGGGGTAGATATCCAATTCCAAAAACCCCTCGGGGCAACCCTATGAAAACCCTAGATATCAAGTTTCAGCTCAATCGGTAAAATAGTTTAGGCTCTAGTTGGAGGTACATACAGACAGACAGACAGACGGAAATTCAAAAACCACTTTTTCGGATTTAGGAAGTCATGAAACGTCAAAATTCATCAAAATCTCGAGTTCGATTTTTTTGACTATCACCATACTTTCTCTACCTGTAAGATAGAGAGAAAGTAAAAAGCGGGGAAATAAACCTATGAAATCTCATATTTCAAGGTAAAGAGGAAGGCTCGTAGGTAGCTCTCAAATTTTCTGTTGTGCACTTCTAAAAAAATTACAGCATTTGTTAGAGAAAGGCCAAACCTAGAACCCTTGGTCATCAAGCCTAGTCTCATAGCTCCACAAATATGCTTAAAAAGTCATTGAAAATGAGCTAATGTTATATGTTTACACATTTTTCTGTTTTATTTTACACAACCAACTATAGGATTTTTAAGAAAAAAGAGCCCTGTTGGAATCTTTCGACTTTATGTTGTAGTGATGCATATTTTGAAATAACTGCATGTATGCTTTTAATTATTTTTATTTTTTTTGCAATGAATATTTTCATTATTTATATTTCCTATTATGTTTGAAAATGCTTTAAAACTGAAGTTAAATTTAAAAAAAATAAGCTCAACCTATCTTAACCATTAATGCTTAAAGAGGCTAACACTATTATTTGTCGCCAATAAAAATAATAATTTAAGAAAAATTGCCCGATTCTATCCGTATTGTCGCAACCTTCAACAAAACTCGATTTTGGCAGACATGTAGAACAACAAAAATATCAGTAATAGTAGGCTACCCGTTGTCAACGTAGTGTATGTATTTATATGAACAATAGTAAAATGATGATCATGTTTGAGGTCTTACTACAGTTTGACTTAAGGTGTGGCAGAAGGGAGCGCAAGTATTTTTACAGTTCTTATAGCATTACATTTTTTTGGCCAAAATAAATCAAATATTTCTCAAGTAGCAACATAGAGTTTAGTTTTCTGCACATGCTAATATCAACAGATCTTGAATATCTGTCAAGAGGGTCCTGGAATTTTGTCAAAACATTTTCTCTTTATTTAAAAAGTTTAGACATAATTCCAGGACACCCTTGACAGATATTCACGCTCGGTTGATATTAGCATGTGCGGAAAACTAAACTCTATGTTACTAGTGGAGAAATATTTGATTTATTTTGGCCAACAAATTTCAATTCTATAAAAAACTGTAAACTTAAGACGGGGATGTAGGAGACGTGATAAAGTGTCAGTACTTTTGCAGTTTTTATAGCAAAACATTTTTTGGACAATTTAATAAAATATTGCTTTAGTACAAACATAGAATTTAACTTTCTTCACGTGGTGATATCAATATTCATTACGAACATATCGGCATTTATAAAATATTGAATCTTAATTTTAAAGTATTTTGATTAGTAAAATTAACTTAATTTGGCTACTGATACTTTTAAATAAAGTGAACTAAATATAAGAATTAACTATGACCAATCTACCTTATAAAATAATTAATTTTATAAGGTAAATTGATCATAGTCTATTCTTATATTTAGTTCACTTTATTTAAAGGTATCAGTAGCTAAATTAAGTTAATTTTACTAATCAAAATACTTTAAAATTAAGATTCAATATTTTATAAAGTAGATTGATTATAGTCTTTTCTTATATTTAGTTCACTTTATTTAAAAAAAGCAATAACTAATTTAAGTTAATTTTACTAAAGATGACAAACTTTTTAAATGAAGAGAGAAAGTTGTTATCAGATTCCAGGACACCCTTGACAGATATTTAAGAACTGTTGACAACACCGTGTGAAAAAAATAAACTTACCCTTGTTTTTACTGGAGCAATATTTGATTTATTTTTGCCTAAAAAAAGTGTTGATATAAGAACTGCAAAAAGTTGACCTTTTCTCGCGTCCCCTACATTCTCACCTTGATCGGGTTTTATAAAATAATACTAGTTCTTATTGTTACTTTACTGGAAATTTGATATTGGCAATCAGTACAGTTTAGCTCTTATTGTGTTTTTATCACGGATAAAACTGACAAAGAAATTTAGGTTTTAATTTTAAGTTAACTCTAATGCTATTAGCGGCATATTATAAAGAGTAGAGATTGTTAGAGTAGTTTAGAAAAAAATAAAGTCACCTACATTATCGTTGAGAAGTGGTAAATCTCACCCAGTGAGCCAAGCTGCACCTCAAAACCTTGAACCTCTCATCTTCATAATCCAAGCTATTGTAAACTTGACGTTTTAGACAGTGTAACCACCTGTGTTGTGATAAATATTGAGGAAAACATTAAAGCCAATAATATTTTTTTAAATAAATTGATGTTGCTAAAATATGTACAGTT
Organism: Timema bartmani; assembly: GCA_902151455.1. NCBI lineage: Eukaryota > Metazoa > Arthropoda > Insecta > Phasmatodea > Timematidae > Timema > Timema bartmani. The sequence continues at coordinate 593,127 of CABFWB010000056.1, forward strand.
CAATACTCATAGAAAAAGTTTAATCAAATTAAAATATATAGGTGAATATGTTAAGGACGTTGCCTACCTGTGACGTCACGGCTGTTCAAGATTGTATTTCCCTTGTTAATGCATTTACGTTTTACTCAGCGAGTTTTAGTGCTATATTGTTGAAACAACAGCCATAAATTCTAAAATAATTCTAAAAATTGTCCTACAGCATCATAAAATTATTATTTGTATATTTAAGTAGTTTTTTCTAAACAAATTTTTATTAAATTCTCCACGGCTTGGTCATCAAAATGGCCTGTAGATTCTTCTTGCCAGGATGTAGATTAAAAATGTCCGTCGTAGAATATGTTTACCTAGAATAGGAAACAAGAAAAAGGTCTAATTAAAAAACCAGTCAATGTTTTCAAGGCTCAAGTTTTAAAAGTGACCGTGTAAACTCGTCAAAGGAAGAGGGAAAGGGTTATCAGCACATATACAAGAGCCCTCTCAGGGTGAACTTATCATTTTATTCCCTCTCTTTATATTTTGCACATTGGCGTCTAAGTGTGGTAGTGCTTGGACTGCTTAGGTGAGACCAGTTTAAGATGCAATCCGCTTCGCAAGATAGCTTAGAAATCTCCAAGTAGACAACGTCGTTAAAACACCGATAGTTTTTTTTACAATATTAATAATCTTATTTTATAGGCATAATAATAACTCCTCTATCAAAACCCACTTTGGTGGCAGCATGGTCTAAGCTAAGGCATTACTTCAGCAGAAGACTAGACTGCCTATGATGGGGAGATCGTGGCCCGAATCTCAGATGTACTGAAAGTGGTTTTTCCATAATAGTTTTCCACGCAAATGTGGGTACACCTCCTATAAATATAGCCTTCCTCATCCCTAAAATCTTCAGCGTAATTAGTACATAAGCATATAGCCTGAACGGGTAGTAAGACATAGTGCTAAAAAAATCTAACAAAACTGACAGCTATAGATAATATAATCTGACGAATGAATATGTAATATTTGACCTAGTAGCTTTTCTAGCTATCAGATACAACTAAAACTTGGTTATATTTAATTTTATTCTTAATAAATATCTACACATTTCTGTTGGATCGATACATGCTTGGTCTGAGACCAATTATTTGTTATAATACTACTGAGAATCCAGTATCTATTAATATTGTTAATTAATTGTTTATTTACTGCTCAAGACACCTACTTATAGAATAACGACCATAATATAACTGTAGGGTTTTACCGTTGCCACATGTCAGCCAGATAACGGTGAAAACATTTTGGAATTACTGCAAAACTGCCACTTGATATCCAATGATATTACAATCTTGTTTGCATAATTTAGAGTTGTCATCTGATAATCTAATAAGAATAAAAACTTGTATTTATGATTGTAGAATTGTATGTTGATTGTCTAGTAATAATAAAAAGATATTGTTTGTATGATTGTTTAGTTGTCATCTAATAATCTAATAAGAATAAAAACCTGTTTGCCTATGTCATATAATAATAACTTGTTTGCATGATTGTAGAGTTGTCATCTGATAATGTAATTATAATTTAAAAAAACTGATATTAATGAGTGTAGAATTGTCATCTAATAACCCTATAAGAATAAAAATGTATTTACATGAGTGTCATCTGATAATTCAATGAGAGTAAAAACTTGTTTCCATGATTGTGTAAATGTCATCTGATATTCTAATAATAATAAAAAGTGATATTCATCATTGTAGAATTGCCATATTTTAATCCTATAAAAATAAAAATGTATTTGCATAAGTGTCATCTGATAATTCAATGAGAGTAAAAACTTGTTTTCATGATTGTGTAAATGTCATCTGATATTCTAATAATAATAAAAAGTGATATTCATCATTGTAGAATTGCCATATTTTAATCCTATAAAAATAAAAATGTATTTGCATGAGTGTAAAATTGTCAACAACAATAATAATAGTAATAATAATAATAATAATAATAATAATAATAATAATAATAACGTGTTTCATATTATTGTAGAATGGCCACCCAATAAACCAACCACAGTGAAAACTTATTGAAGCGGTTGCGTAATTTGAAGCTGCTAGCGATTAAAACTTGTTGGCGAGACTTTATATCACCAAACTATGTAGTGGCATGTTGCAGGGTAATGATTTATATCTGGACACCGGTAACGTATTAAATATTACACACGTCTCCTGAAAACAATTACTACCGGAGTGTGTTTTACGTTTCCATCCGTACCTGCCATAATTACCATAATTGTACAGAAAAGCTATCTAGTATATTATAATTGATAAATAGCCCGCACACAAACACCGCAGGTTCGCATTTCAATAAAAGTTCTTCCACGCACTTGTAAATAGGCTCAAATTAATTTCTGACAATATTTACTTTATAGGTGGTTATTAAAGATTAATAATACTCTTTTTTGTCACGCATTCATTAAACGTTTTGAGTTATTAAATTTTACAACGAATATAAATATGAGTTGATATACGTGGATTAAAAATGTAAAAATAAAATAATCACAAATTCTAACGATGAACTTTGCTTGTCAACGGTGTATTGCCAAATTGATAAACTTAACGACGTTGGTTACATGGAGATTTTTGAAGCCATTTTGCGAAGTGGGTTGCATCTTAACTCGATTCACCTAAGCAGACTAAACACTGCCACACTTAGACACCAATGTACGAAATAGAAAGAGAGGGAAGAAAATGAGTTCACCCTGTGAGGCCACATGTTTATATATATAAATTAAACTTACCCTCTTCTTCTGATGTATTTACACACTTACGCTACTATTTACGCCTTGAAAACACTTACTCAATTTTAAAACTACCTTTTCTTGTTTCCTATTCTAAATAAACACATGAAACCATGGGCTTTTTTTAATCTATATCTTGACAAGAAGACTTCTACAGGCCGTTTTCGTGATCAAGCCAATTAGCATAAATTTTTGAGGATTTATAAAAAAATCGTTTACATACAAAATACTTCAATATAAAAATATTAATATTTTGACGCTGTATAGCTATTTTTAGATTTATTTAAGAATTTATGGTTTTTGTTTTAATGTTATATCTTTAAAACTAGCTGAAAAAAAACGTAAATTCATTAACCTAGGAAATCCTATTTTTACCAGCCGTGACGTCATAGGTTGGCAACGTTCATAAAACTGTGCGCTTTTATGTGGTGTTGAATAATATATCAAAGTAATTGTTGGAAGTTTGTTTTAAAATTATCTCATTAATTAGTACTACACAGGCACTTTAGAGTAATATTAAAATATGTAATCCACAACGGGGTAGATTATGTCAAAAGAATAATAGTAATTTAGTTTGTTACAATCTTTACTATTGCTCTTGCTAGCCACAAACTAATTTTGTTCAATAAAGTAATATTTAACAAATTGTTCCCAAGATAAAATTCGACTATATCAACTCTCTTGTTGTCAAAGTCACACGGTCTGTAGTAAAGCATATCGGAGGCTCAGACTTTGGTGATTATCTACAAATACACAGCTCAAGACCAATATTTAGATACCTCAGAACCTTTTTACTTTCTCGCACCCTTGGGTTAGAAAAAAGTATTTACGTATTGTGATCATAAAAAAATAAAATCGAATTCGAGATTTTGATGGATGTCGTAAGTTTCATGACCTCCTGAACCCAAAAAAGTTTTTTTTTTTTGCAATGTCGTCTATATGTTACTGGGACTAGAGGTGAAACTATTTTACCGATCAGGCTAAAATTTGGTATCTAGGGTTTTAATACGGTTTTTCAGAGTTAATTTTAGAACTATCTATCTAACCGTAAAATTAAGACTGAAAATAGAAAAATCTATTTTCTAAAATCTGCTCTAACGATTTTGAATAAGTTTATATCCAGCCATCGTTTAGAATTACAAATAAAATGGCAGTTCTAATTTTTCCCATGAAAATATTTTTTAAGGGTACTTACTTTACATAAACGATCATCTACAATTTTGATCATATTGCTGCAAATATTGGAAAAACTGAATATATTAACCTTGAAAAGTTGTAGCACCATCACAAATCAAAAACAACTTTAATCGAAATATATTTTTATAAAACCGATATTTTCCGAGATATTGGCCAAAATATGTTTATATTGAGGTCTGAGAAACTGATTATTATGCTTTTAGGTGAACAGTGATGTTACTTTTTTACAATATGTATCAGTAGCAGTGTATAATATCTCATTTATGCTCCACTATGGAATATTTCTGCAACAAAGTATATTATTTGGTTTCATATATTTTATGAATTTTGAGTAAATATCCCCATTTCTAGGCAAAGGACTGAGAAATTTTTGTAAGGTGCTCCCCGTACCACTGAATTTGTTGTATCTAGAACCCTTTCTTAATAGCGTCCATCCGTTCACCGACTAACATATATTATAATATATATTGAGGCCTCACTATTGAAAGCATGTAGGCTTTGTTATGATAATTAAAGATATTTTTTGTAAATGTAAACATATTACATTTCACTAATATGCAGGAAAACGGGCAATTTTAGAATAAGAAAAAGAAAAGTTGTTCGTAAACTCATACTGCACACATGGTTTGTTTGAACCAAAAGTAATACATAATCCCTTTACACTTACATCCGGAAACCTATGCTATTACCATTAAATTGTGTTCATAGTTTCAGCGTATACCACCGGGATAGCAAAGCTGTCAAGCATGTCTGTACAATAAGTTGCATATGAGCTAGGCGCACGGCATTGCAAATGTAATAAGGGCCAAGCCCTTTCTGTGATGTAGCACCGTTAATGATGACCCTCAGAACGTATGCCTAAGGATTTTGTATTACTTTTGGTTCAAAGAAGCTATATGTGCAGTTAGGGCTATGAGTTTACAAACACCTTGTATATGTATCGGGCCCTAGGAAAAATTACCCTGTGTTCCAATATTTCCATGGGTATTGATAATGCCCATTAATAAGCGACAGATTCAGCTTACATGAATAGTCGAAAGTAATTTTCAGGACGTTACCTACCTGTGACGTTACAATAGTTCTAGATAGGATTTTTTTTCAATGAGTTTTAAAGTTTTAACATTGAAACAAAAAGTATAATTAATTAAATAACTCTAAAAATTGTCTTACATTGTCACAAAATTATTATTTTTATCTTAAAGTAGTATTTTTGTGAGCGTACATTTTTTATCGTCTACATCTCAGGATATTTGGCTAACTAACGAAAATGGCAAGTAAGAATCCTCCTGACAGGATGTAGGTTAAAAGGTTAAAAGAGACCGTGGAAGAACATTTCTATCTGGGATAGGAAAACAGGTAAAAGGTAATTTTGGAATGCTAGTCAATTTTGTCAAGGAGCAAATACAGTGAAACCTGGATAATTTGAACTTGAAGGGACCAGTAAAAATTTCTAACTATCAAAAAATTCGAATTAAATAAGTTTCTTAAAAGGAATTGAAAAGAAACACAGTTAAGTTTGCAAAGAAGCTCACCAACACACACACATACACTACTGTACAGTATTTACTGAATAAAACTAAAACTAAACAACAAAACAAAATAAACTCGCACGTCACAAGAATATCGCTACGACCGAATCACTAAGAACAGCGCACGTAACCGTTCAAGAGGTTCAACCTTGACTAACGGAGTACAGAACTGTACGTGTAATAAAGACGTATGGGTGAGTGGGTTAGGGGTGTAAATAAGGGTACTGACCGCGTTCGAACGTCACCTCCCCTGTTTCCAAAAATATAACAACAGGGCGCCGCAACTACAAGTAATAAAACAATACTGCACAGTACATAACAACCTACGAAAGTTCGAACTAACCAAAACAAAATTCGAACTATCCACCATTTTTTAACATTGTTTTAATACAAAATTCACGAGACCGGGTGAAAAGTTCAAATTAAAGATGATTTCGCATTACGGAAGTTTGAATTACTCAGGTTCCACTGTAGTATAGTGAGTGTTTATACTCATCAGTGAAAGAGGGGAGGTGCTATCACTTATCAGCAGTTAAATTAGAGGCCTAATAAGGTGAACTGCTCATTTTCTTCCTTTTCTTTTTTGTTTCGTACAGCGGCGTCTAGGAGCGGTATAAAATATGTTAGTGAATGCTTAGTGGACCGATAGCGTGGTCCCGAGCACATTATCGGTCCACCTTTTAGCCTATTATGACGCAAGCACACCCACGCTACTGTCCATTTTGCATCCACCTAGTCAAGTTCTGGCATACGGCCCCAAGTGTGATAGAATAATAATATTGCGCATCTGAGCTACATCATTCGTAGCCCAGTAGTAGAAAGATGATCCAGTATTCATGTATCGTTTCCCAGGGGATGCCCGAAAATATTAATCGTACATCCTTTCCGTGGAGATTCTTTCTATGTCCTGATGAGATGATGGTGATAGTGAGTATGAGGGTGTGGAACCAGTGGAAACACTTACAGCCTAACCTAAGCCTAATAATTAACCAAATCCTGGTGACCATTGGGAAAATTCCTCTTTCAGGAAAAATATCCAAGGTACCAGCCGGGAATCGAATCCGGGACCCCTAGACTCGTAGCCAGGTGCACTGACCACCACATCATGGGGTCAGATAGTGTGATAGTGCTTAAGTGCGTCATATTAAGAAATTAAAACCGCCTTGCTAAATAACTTCGAAATCGCCAAGTCGGCAGCGTCGCTAAGTAATTTTGGTGGCTACCAGATAGTGGTCGTCCTTAGTGCCATATTCTCACTTTATTAATAAAAATAAAATAGTTTCCATGTCATCACTTGGTAAGAGATAGATGGCTTCACTCTTCTGCTCCGATGACCTCTCATCGATCAAAGTATGAGGGAAAAAAATATTAGAGGGAAGGGGCTGTAGTAAGGGGGCGTGGTCGGCTAGTGTAGATGGTAAGCACGACCTGTCTTGTCATCAAGCCTAAGTGCGCCCCCCATACCCCCACCTTTCCTTACTTTGCCCCTCCACTCATGAGTAGAGACTCTTAGAGTTAATTAATTCCACCGACTTCAATTATGACGCTTCTCGCCCTCTTGATGACCTCTCTCACGGCACCTGGGACCTAGTGAAGTCGCTGTAGCTTCATTTGGACTGGGTCGCTTCAGACGTGGCTGAGACTGGGTTGAAGTACTTTTAGCGGTGTTGGTTCTCTGCAGGAACTAAGAGTGGACGAGCTATGCGGCTTGCATTTCGAGGCGTGGTATTGTAATTATCTTTTTTTTTCGATTCTTGGAACTTGAGAACTCGCTTCCATCATTATAACAGCTCGGGAGTGAGTATTTCACGCTGCTAGCCTGTTTGTCTACCTACTTACCCTGCACCAACTATTGTGACCTGAGACTTCCATCCCCTCACTATAACAGCTTGGAAATAAGTAGTTCATCCTTTTAGACTGCTTGTTTACCTCCTGATACTTCCCCTCCTCAAACTATTGTGACATTAGCATTCCATCCCCTCACCATAACAGCTTAGTAATAAATAGTTCACAATTCCTGACTTCTTGTTTACCTATTTTTTTTATTCCTTTGCCTTTGTATTACAGTAATGGTGTTCATTGGTGTGGTATTGACATTACTAAACCCTGTGGACTTGCAGCAATAGTTTGCAATGATGTGGTATTGACATTACTAAACCCTGTGAACTTGCAGCAATAGTTTGCAATGGTGTGGTATTGACATTACTAAACCCTGTGGACTTGCAGCAATAGTTTGCAATGGTGTGGTATTGACATTACTAAACCCTGTGGACTTGCAGCAATAGTTTACAATGGTGTGGTATTGACATTACTAAACCCTGTGAGCTTGCAGAAATATTTGCAATGATGTGGTATTTACATTAATAAACCCTGTGGACTTGCAGCAATAGTTTGCAATGGTGTGGTATTGACATTACTAAACCCTGTGGACTTGCAGCAATAGTATTGCAATGATGTGGTATTGACATTAATAAACCCTGTGGACTTGCAGCAATAGTTTACAATGGTGTGGTATTGACATTACTAAACCCTGTGGACTTGCAGCAATAGTTTGCAATGATGTGGTATTTACATTAATAAACCCTGTGGACTTGCAGAAATAGTTTACAATGGTGTGGTATTGACATTACTAAACCCTGTGAACTTGCAGCAATAGTTTGCAATGGTGTGGTATTGACATTACTAAACCCTGTAGAACTTGCAGCAATAGTTTGCAATGATGTGGTATTGACATTACTAAACCCTGTGGACTTGCAGAAATATTTGCAATGATGTGGTATTTACATTACTAAACCCTGTGGACTTGCAGAAATATTTGCAATGATGTGGTATTTACATTACTAAACCCTGTGAACCTGCAGCAATAGTTTACAATGGTGTGGTATTGACATTACTAAACCCTGTGAACTTGCAGCAATAGTTTTCAATGGTGTGGTATTGATATTACTAAACCCTGTGAACCTGCAGCAATAGTTTGCAATGGTGTGGTATTGACATTATTAAGCCCTGTGAGCTTGTAGCAATAGTTTGCAATGGTGTGGTATTGATATTACTAAGCCCTGTGAACCTGCAGCAATAGTTTGCAATGGTGTGGTATTGACATTACTAAACCCTGTGAGCTTGCAGCAATAGTTTGCAATGGTGTGGTAATTGACATTAATAAACCCTGTGAACCTGCAGCAATAGTTTGCAATGGTGTGGTATTGATATTACTAAGCCCTGTGAGCTTGCAGCAATAGTTTACAATGATGTGGTATTGACATTACTAAACCTTGTGAACTTGCAGCAATAGTTTGCAATGGTGTGGTATTGACATTACTAAACCCTGTGAGCTTGCAGCAATAGTTTGCAATGGTGTGGTAATTGACATTACTAAGCCCTGTGAGCTTGCAGCAATAGTTTGCAATGGTGTGGTATTGATATTACTAAGCCCTGTGAGCTTGTAGCAATAGTTTGCAATGATGTTGTATTGACATTACTAAACCTTGTGAACTTGCAGCAATAGTTTGCAATGGTGTGGTATTGACATTACTAAACCTTGTGGACTTGCAGCAATAGTTTGCAATGGTGTGGTATTGACATTACTAAGCCCTGTGGACTTGCAGCAATAGTTTTCAATGGTGTGGTATTGATATTACTAAGCCCTGTGAACTTGCAGCAATAGTTTGCAATGGTGTGGTATTGATATTACTAAACCCTGTGAACCTGCAGCAATAGTTTGCAATGGTGTGGTATTGACATTACTAAACACTGTAGACTTGCAGCGATCGTAACAACAGTTATCTCATGTCAATATCCCAGTGAGAAACTGATCCCTCTCTGACAGCTCGCCAAGAGTCACCTGTAACCAAACAATTTGTATAATTCACAACTTGCTCTGGATATTGGGAGTACAAAATACCGAGCATGCTCCACGTGACAAATAAATCATTTGGTTTGAATTATAAATGAGGTCGTGACCTTTTTTACGTTTGTATATGTGATTGTTTTTTGGGTTTTTTTCATATAAAGTCCAATTTTTATAGAAAGAACAGTAGAATTCACCAACATTGGAAATAAGTAACTGAAGTTTGACATTATAGAAATTAGCTTAGTTAGAATGAATT
>CABFWB010000057.1:0-61927 GCA_902151455.1 Timema bartmani
ATATTATTCCGTTCAGAAATCTTAAGAGTTTATAGAAAGAGAGAGAAAGTCTGTGCGGTGTGCCGTACCATTTATTTTTATTAACTTTGAAATATGGATATTTTCAAAATATGGTATACCAGTAGACGTACAAGTTTCAATTGGTAATATTATATTGAAAATTATAAACTATTCTTTAAATCGAATATCTGAATTATTTTACTGTCTCTATAAAATTATTTAATTTATATAACTAGAAACTGATAGCCCACTTTAGGAACTATAGTTGATTCTAGTTCTTAAGGGGAAAACCATTGGAACCAAGATAGTAAGAATCTATACAAGTCAATCCTTAATATTAAATTTCATGCATGAATTACTCACATTGGTGAGCATTCAGGTTAAGGCGCGTTAATATCGTCTGGTTTAGTTTGCAGATGATAAAGTTGTTGGGGTTTGAGTTCTGACATGATTTAGTGAGTAGTTTTAGTAGTTTAGTAGTTTTAGTCTTACTCGACGCAAATGAGAATACATTTATATTTAATTTTAACTTCCTCATCCTCTATACATTAGGGTGAACATGTGGATAGCCCAGATGGGTAGTAAAACTTCATTTTTAAAAAACTTAATTGAATGTAAATAAAAGAGTTTACATTAATGAATTACTATTTATTTTAAGGTATTTGTGTGATTAGTTCTAGTTTAGCTAATTGTTTGTTTGAACATATGTCGTTATTCGAATGCATATAGCTAAAAAGACTAATATAGCTTTCATAAATAAATTTACAAATTTTTCATTGTAAAAATATATATTTAAAATTACATACTAGCTTAAATTAATATCTAGAGCAACTTTCCGAAGGTAGTTTTTTTAAAAAAAGGGTAACTAAATTTCGATCCTATTTTGTGGAGCACAAATGAAATATTTTACGTGAATTAGATTTTGAAAAATATGTACTGTACATGTTTCTTGCCCGTTGAAAATACTAACTAAATAATTTGTGTAAAAATACATTTTGTTTTGCAGCCTCAAATTGTCATAAAAAATAAAGTTCACAATATTGTTAACATTTGTTCCTTTCATTTACAATCTCATTACACTAATAGTTAATTGACTTCATTTCAATATAAATGGTAGAATGATGCTAGTTTTTTTGTCTCGTTTTATTCGCTAACGAACGCAATCAAATAAATTTTACTTTTTTTTTATTTTCTGATTTTTCAGACCCCACCGGTCATCGTTGGAAATGTTAATAGAAACGTAAATAGAGGGTAATGAAATGTCAAACATGTTATTACATGAACACACTCTTGATTGCTATTTTTGTTGACAGCAAGGTGAATTATTAATTCACAAATTGACGGCTTTAGTGTAGAAATAAAATAGAACAGATACGAAAATTGCTTAATTTGTAAAATATTTTATTAATAGCTATATGTTGTACTATACTGATCGTAAAGTGGGTATGGCAGCCAACTTCAGATATGTTCGATAACATATTGAATGAAAAATACTATTATTATTTTTATTAATATTATTAGGTCAGTATGACATAGACATTTAAGATATTATTACTTTGGTATTAAGAGCCCTATTTTTTTTTTATCAACGCGTCTTACTAGCCGTTCGGATTGTACGCCAAGAGATATAATTTATATCCTTACTACAGTATGGTGTGAATATTATTACATGTGGCCTAGGGCTTTATAATTATATGAAAACTACCCCAATTAAAAAATGTGTACGTGATTTATTGCTTAAACCATAAATACAATAATATACTTGAAATAATAATTTATTTAACTGTAATAGATATTTTTAAAAAAATAGCCCTTTTGTATTATCTTGAAAAATATATTCAAAACTTATTTCAAATTTATTTTTCTAGGCTACATGGACAATATTAATTGATAGCCCATTCAGTGACATCGACTATACAAACCGTATTCATTATTTTAGCACCGTTTCTTACTAACCGTTTGGGCTCTACGCTTGAGTAATAATTACGCTAATGGGCTAGGAATGGGGAAGTTTGAAATTATTTGAAGTAAAAATGAATTTGCGTGGAGGGAGAGTGGAAAACCATATAAGAAAAACTACCCCCAGTTCACCCAACCGAGATTCGAAACTCAATCTCCTCACCATCCTCGGCAGTCTAGCTCAACATGAAACCAGGGCGTTAGCCAGTTACGATACTGAGGTGCGTATATACTACTTAATTTAAGAAAAATAATAGATGAATGTATGCGTAGCCCCATTCGACTGAAGTTGCTTCACGCTACTTATTATGGTCAGTCAGTGACGTCACGCTTAGATAAAAAGATGGGAAGATTCTTTAAAATTTAATAAGAATGATAAGAAATTTAACTTTAACATACCTTAATTTCAATACATTTGCATGTTTAAGGTCAAGTTTAGTAACTATATCGATGCAATTCATTCAAACATTCACCCAATCAACATTAATTAGTTTGATTACTTAAATAATCATTCTAGGTCAATATTTACCTATTGATCTCGATTTAGATTACAGGTAGGATTTTATTTTTGTAAACTGGATTGTTCTCGTTTATTAAAGGATAAAATATATCCTTGAAATTAATTTGAAATAAATAGATCTAAGCTGACCCAAACTCACAAAAGAGTACAAAAACACAATCAACAGTGCTGCAACCCACCTCAGTGGAGTAGCTAGCCAATGCGCTAGCTTAATGTTAAGCTGGACTACTGAGGATGGGGAGATTGGGGTTCGAATTTCGGTTGGGTAAACTGGGGTGGTTTTTCCAAATTGTTTTCCACCCTCCACGCAAATGCGGGTTCACTTCCTCTAAATTCAACCTTCCCAATTCCTAATCATTAGCGTAATTAGTATTTAAAGCGTAAAACCCAAACTGTTAGTAAGACGCGGTGCTAAATTAATTTATTAACAGTGCTGCAACGTGCTATTCTAGACGGAATACTTTAAAAAATCGCTACAACAGGCTGCTACAGTGCGTACACTTCAAAAATTACCACAACACGTTTTTCTAATACAGCCACTAAAAAAATTGCTGCAACAAGTTTCTATAGTGTAGACACTTCAAAAATTGCTGCAACATGTCTCTCCAATGTGGGTACAATAATTGATGCACACGATTTTCTAGTGTAGAAATCTCATAAAAGGCGCGAAATGTTTCTCTAACGTGACCCCTTAAAAAATGATGTTACCCATACCTTAGTGTGATAAAAACTTCTAAATTTCCGCAGCACATTGCTCTAGTTTGAGTACCACTTTTAAAAATAAATACACCAACACATTTTTAGCTTTAGTGCTACTTCAAAAATTGCTGTGACTTACTGCTTTAGTTCAAAAACTGCTGAGAGACATGGCTTCAGTTTGAGAACCTCTTAAAAAATTGCTATCAAAGGCTGCCCTAGCTAGAATGGTTATTAAATTCAACATTTTTAATTAAAAACTGTTGACTTTCATTATGATAATGATTGATACCCTCTTTTATCTAAATGAAAATATCACATTTACTACGATTGACATCCATAACTAAGCCTTCCATTAAGCTAAGAATATTATATTTTCTTTTATGCAGAGATATGACGATGTTGCACGGAGAGGGGGCAGCAGAAAGCGAGACGAAGGAAAGCAGCTTGATGGGTTCATTCACGAAACAATAGGTCGGCCATTAACTGCGAACAAAAGGAAGCCATCGCTAGTCACTACATATTGATGAAATTTTAATTACGGTACATTCGTTCCCTCTTTTGGTGCCGCCCGTTGTTTAGGAGCGCTCCCAAGTTTTTAATAACGCAACTTCATATTTCTTCCTCCTATTCTCAAAATGTTTGTGGTAGTCCGGGGAGAAGGGGGCGATCTAAAATAGCCTACTCCTCTCTCAAAACGCCGGACTGAGATAACATATTTGATGCAATATTGTAGTTCAGGCTATTTTTTCAGCGGATGAATTTCATTTCTATATTAACTCCATTAGTAAATAACAATATTTGAGATTAGTTCTAAGGTACGGCGGAAGAGAGCGTAAATCAAGTTAAATGGAAACAACAAATAAAATAGTTATTCTTGGTAATCTCAAAAATTCATGAATATTTGTTATTGGCATCGTGAAATCTAATGGTCCTTTTTCTTATTTTATTTTATAAAGTTTTATTATATATATTTTCATTATTATAATAATTAATATTGCACGTCGTGGCTACATCATTCGTAGCCTAATTTATGGAAATATTGGCCAGTACTAATGTATTGTTACCAAGGTGACACCCGGATGTACTAATCGTACATCCTTTCCATGGAAGCTCTTTCCATGTCCCGATGGTTTGAGGTGATGGTGATAGTGAGTATGAGGGTGTGGGACCAATGAAATCACTCAAACATAACTTAAGCCTAACTAACCAAACTTTGGTAAATTTTGGGTTAATTCCCCTTTTGGGAAATATATCCAAGGTACCAGCGAGGAATCAATCTCAGAACCCCTAATCTCTTAGCCAGGTGCACTGACCCCTACACCACGGGACTGTTAAATCAAATTCCATTAGGTTCATGACGGATGTTCAAAGACTGTTGATATCACATTGTACATAAAATTAAACTAAACATATCTACTAAATAACTGTTTTTATTTTGGCTAAAATATATCTTTGTCATCAAAAAAATCAAAAATAATGACATTAAATCGCGCTTTTTTCCCTCCCACGTAATAGTGGAAAACTCCCGTTATTAATGCAATAATTACAGATAAATATCCAATATTACCAACATTGAGAATAAAATAGTGGTATAATTTTATATCTACTCATAAAACTAGATCGAAACCAGGATCCGTTGTCACATGGCCTAGGGCGTAAATCTAACCTGGAGTGGTTTATCAGGTACCAGCAGGTTGGGCCTCGAATCTTGGTTAAGTACCTAAAGCTTTTATTGTAGGCTTAATATTGCTTAGTTGACTAGAAGAGGAATATTTACATATATTAGGGGGGGAAACGCATTAGTAGGCACATGGACTATAATTTAAGGTCATATAGTCTGGTTTTAAGAAGATGGAGAAGTCGGGGTTTAAATACCGACCTAATGTAATGAAGTTTTAAAAAAATAAATAAAGTGTTTATAAGGTAAATGCGAATAAATTTCACTAAAATTCTAACTTCATCATCCATAGCCCATTTGTATGATTAAATGAGAAAAGCCCGAAAGGATAGTAAGACTTTAAAAAAAAAAATGATCAAGTATTATTATTTAATATGTGCTAGAAGGTAGCTTTTTAAATACGAAGCCAAGTCAAAGGGAAGCTTGGATTATGGGAATAAAAGTCGAAACTGAATATAATGTTTTTGTTTCTATCATATAGCATTATTTCTAGTTTATAAACTATTCATTAAGTGATCGCAAATTAAATGATTATGAATAAAACACACTGACCTATTATTTTGTATGTTTTTGATTTTTATCATTCATTTGAGGTATTTAACGTACACTTTCTGAACCGACTGATTATATCAGCACACAATTTATAAACTAAAGTTAATCTAGAACAGACACATCTTCCAGCCTCCGGCCATTAATTCATCACTGTAAAAGGGGAAGCACACATTTCCTCAATGATATTTTTTTTGCCATGCCAGGAATCGAACCCCGGACCCTTGGTTCAGTAGACAAGCACGCTACTGACTATTTTTAAGATTGATATAACTTAATTGAACTTAATTGTTCTATTATTATGTTATATATATATATATATATATATGAGTAGACAGACACGCTACCGAATGAGCTAAGGTAGCCGACTACTTTTAAGGTTGATATAACTTAATTTTTATATGATTATGTTATATATAATCTACATTCCAAAATAATAATAAGAAAACTTCGATATACTATAATGAACATATTTTAAAGATCTCATTAAATATGGCAAATTATAACATATAATCATTTTTATAACAACTACTTAACAGTATTTTAACACAGAATTTGGAGTAAATTATAAATGTATAATTATAATATTTCGAAGTTTTGTTATTCTTCTTTCGGAATGTAGATTTGAACTTTAACTTCAATATTTTGAGTCCTCGTACACGCCTATATTTGATATGATTTAAGTGACGTTCACAGGACGTACGATCACACCTCACTTTACAGAAACTGTGATGAATCGGACCAAAGTGTGACAGATGACCTGTCCTATTTTGCTAGGGAGAGAGACTTATCAAAGCTGTGCTTCACACAGGTCGCCCTTAGCCTCATGAAAAAGTTTCCTTCGACCTTACCTTCTTCCCTTTCCCTTCTAGGTTCTGCAGACACCCTTTTTTTTTTTACACCCTTAACTATCCACCACCCTCCGACGTGAAATTCCCCCTTGCATTGGCCATGGATAAACGAAACCAAGATGGCGCGGTTGAAGACTTCAACGATTGCTATTACATTCGTACCTTACTGCTTGATCTATCTAGTTAAGTAGGGCTTAGGAAGGTTGAATTTGTATTATAATGTATCCGAATATTTCTTAGAAGGAGAATCGAAGAACATTTAGGATATAAAATGCCCTCAATACACCCAGCCAGGATATGAACCTCTCTTTTTAACCGAGCTTCTATATAAAAAAAGAGCTGTCCATAAAGTCTGGATATCTTAGTAAATACACAGATACACAAATGTAGGAAAATATACGCTTGTGGACTGTGGCCACACTGATTTACAAAAAGTACTGCTCGCCCCTTCTAGCTAGTATTGTAATGTCTTGCTAAAAGTGTTGGTTGGATCAAGGTTCCTCTATAACTCTACCTAGTCTCTATTCCATTATCTTAATTAATGTATTATTATAATCATGTCGGGTACTAAGAAAAAACCCGCTTAGGTGGCCACTTTGTTTAAGGCATCACTCTCGCAATAGGCTAGACTGCTAATGACGGAGAGATCAGGGTTCAAATTCCATTTGGATGTTTTTGGGGTTCTTTTTCAATAATTAATTTTCCTGTCTACCTCCACGCATATCCGAATACTTTTATTATAAATTCAATCTTCCTCATTCTTAGAGTACTAGCAAAATATTATATATATATATATATATATATGTACAACCCGAACGAGCAGTAAAATATGGCCTTAAGCAAAATGAGCTAGAAAATGTTGTAAGTGAGGTGGATAGAACTTATCTTGTGTTTTTAAGGTAAATGTAATCTTTGGCTGCATAATATTTAGTTGTTAGTTAAGTTAGTCACCTTGTTAATATATTCTATTGTACACTGTGCTGGGGGTCCGGGGTTCAATCCTCGGTCCCGGCACAAATTTATCTGATTGCCAAACCCTTCCTTCACCTCTGATAAGACGTGTATTATATCACAACTTGTGAATGTGTGGAATGCCAGGCCTCCACCGTGGCTCGGATCCCACGTTAAACTGTAGGTCCTCCATTTCATCTCACAATCACCCTACCATTACACATTAGCGTAAGTGCGTATAACCCGAACGGGCAGTAAGACGCGGTGCTAATAATAATAATAATAATAATAATAATAATAATAATAATAATAATAATAATAATCTATTTTACAGTTATATAATACAGTTTTACCCCCGTGCTACATGTTTGACTACCCATCTGGACTATCCGTATATTACAAAAATAAGGTAAGGACGAGGAAGGTAGAAACAAAAGTGGATATGTATGAGGAGGAAGAGTGGGACACCAATTAGGAATAAAACAACACTCTGTACATTCAGATTGGATTAGATCCTTGGCCTTCCCATAATCATACAGCCAGACCAGACGAGTCCAACAACTTTGCCCACGTGTCCTTCGAAACGGGTCCTGAACAGCTTACCCACTATTTTACCTTTCTTACCCCCAAAAAAACCTAACATCGCAAACGTGCCCACGAAAATAAAAGGACATGATAAATCTTCTTCTCCTTGGTCCATCACCTCAGGCCTACCAACCCGGCCTGTGTAATTTTACCAGCCCGTAGTTAAAATGATTTTCGGGGTCGTCTATAGCGTAGCACCACGCCGCTGACATTTTGATTAAATTCTGCACGGCTGCTTTCCAGAGCTCATGAATCATTGCCGAAAGAGCTGCATGGTCTTGCTATTGGGAGGGCTACAAGACCTTAGACCCATACTTTTCGGATAGTGGGATTAGGAGGATAAGGCTCTATC
Source organism: Timema bartmani (assembly GCA_902151455.1). Taxonomy (NCBI): domain Eukaryota; kingdom Metazoa; phylum Arthropoda; class Insecta; order Phasmatodea; family Timematidae; genus Timema; species Timema bartmani. The sequence continues at coordinate 8,145 of CABFWB010000057.1, forward strand.
TTTGGGTAGGATTTGAGAGGTGCTGTGCTTCAAATGATGCCCAACCATCCTTGAGAGGCTTTGGTTCAATTCCAATACCAATAATGTTTAAGGTAAGTATCTATAACCGAGACCAATAACTATTCAATGTTTTAGTTAAGTACTAGGGGAAGTCAGTAAATTGGTCACAAATGGCTTTAAAAAAATAAGTGAGATACGAACTCGAAAAACAATTACTATTACATTTATCTTTATTTCTTGATACAATCGTCACTAATATTGATACACTTATCCCATCTCTTGAATAGTGCCTTTAGGCTCGCAGAATAGAAGTTTTCGGTCTGTTGTCTCAGCCACATTCGCACCTCAACTTCAACCTCTTCGCCATCAGTGAAGCGTTTACCCCCAAGGTGATTTTTTAGTAGACCAAAAATGTGAAACTCAGTAGCGGCTAGGTCGGGTCTGAATGCCGTATGTTCAAGAAATTCCCAGCATTGTTCTTCAATTCTCTCCTTGGTTAATTGAGCTGCATAGTGTCTGGCATTATATAAGGGAGCAGTAGTTCTCTTGTCTTTAGTAATCCCGGACTTTTTGTGAATCACAACCTGAAGCTTTGACAGTACGACTAAGTTTCCAAATTTTTACCTCGCTTCTAAAAATGAGCCAAAATTATTCCCTGAGAATCCCAAAATACTCTAAGCATAACCTTCCCTGTTGATGTTGTAACATTGAATTCTTTGGTTGGAGGTGAACTGGAATGAATGTTTCCATTGCCTTTAATGTTGGGTTGAGATGTTGCAAGGGCAAACATATTTGGTTCATTTTTTGTTCCTAAGTCAGTTTTATTGGCACCCACCATTATGATGTAGGCTAAACCACGATAACACCATAATGCAGTCGCTACACTGTCTATCGCTACTCGGCTGTCCACTTGAATCATATCTTCCACCTACCACACAGTTGCTTCCGTCTCAATCTCAATAGGGCGACCAGGCTACTCTTCATCTGTGACTTTTGAGCATCCATGAGTGCATTTATCGAACTAGTTGTGTACCACTTTACGTGACAATCTCTTCCCAGAATAAATAGGAAACTTTTCTTTATGCATATCCTTTGCAGGAAGTCCTTTATCCCACAAAAACCGTACAACCTCACGTTGAACTTAGGTAGTAGATATATTCCTCAAATGGCAACGATTTTGACACTGAACTGCGCAGGAAAATGTGATACCTGGTGTTTGCTACCTAAACTGACATCAAGGTGGATTGGGTTGAAAGCAAGTGACATATATTTAGAACTAACTTGATTCCGTTTACAGCTATCCCACATCCCTTTGTGACCTATTTACTGACTATCCCTGGTATTTATACCTTAGATTACTTGTCCTATAATGTATTTGTTGAGCTTATATAGCAGAAACTACTAGTTATACAAAGTTTTAGTAAAGTATTTATACCTGAGACTACTAGCTCTACAATGTTATAGTAGAGTATTTATACCTGAAACTAATAGCTCTACAACGTTTTTGTAAAATATACATACCTTAAACTTATAACTCTACAATGTTTGTATAAATTAATGAAATCTGAAGAGGCGTTCAGTTTTAATTAATGTCCCCACAACATTAGCTATATAATAGGACGATCTGAAGACGTGTAATAACATGCTTTAAAAATAGGGCCTATATCCTAGAATAGGGCATTGAAACTTATCAAGATCGCATGCCTAACATGTTGGTAATTTTTGGAGAATCTCTTTTGCGTGTCCATATAAATATTGAGAACTAAAATAGACTATTTAAATAATTTATTATTATTACAGTATTTATTATTATATATGATGACTACCATAGCGAAAATTATAATTATTTTTATATATTATGGTTACCATACTGTAGATTAATTATTATATATGACGATTGATATTTTATAACTATTTTACTGTACACACTAATTATTTTTAAAGCTTAAATCATATATTTTGTAGTACAATACAATTATAAATTATTACTGTTAATGTAAAACCATATTACAGAGATAGAAATAATACTAGGTGAAAGAGTTTTTAGGAAACCTCTCTTGGCATGCTTCTGAAAAACTTATAAATAAAAGAGTTTTAGAAATCAAGTGTTATTTATCGGTAGTATTTCATAAGAGACAAAATTAATGCCTTTGTGTTGAAGATAATAAAAAGAACTAATAGTAAATTTGTAAAAAACCAAAATAAAATTTTGTTTTATAGTTATTACTAAACAAGATAGTTTAACCTCCTTTCAATTGAATTGTGACAGAAGTTATTGTAATAATTTAATGCTATTTGGATAAAATATAACTAAAATAGGTTTTACTGTACACTGTCATATTTATTTCATTTGTAAAAGTTCTTTGATAAAATAAATATTGGGTAGCTTTGGAGTTTGATCAAAGATCTTTTATTAAATAATACATTTTTTACAAATGTTTTAAAAACTTCAACATTATAAAACATGCGCTAGAGTATAATAAAAGAAAATGGTTAATTTTGAAATATGTGAGAAGTTAAAACTATAATCATACAATAATTAGAGGATATTTTCATGCATATGACAAACTCCTCACTTATAGCGCTTTAAGTTTGTATTTTTTCCTTTTATTTAAGTGAGCGTACACTCATCTTGGACGTGGGTTATGTATATCAAGCTCATTTCGTGTAGTATTCCGGTGATGGAGAGGCCAGCGTTCGAAACCCGATAGGACGTACTTAATCTTGCTTTATCTTAATGGTTTTACACAACGCCTAAGCTCTAGCTTTCTTATACCTATCTCTATTAATATAATTTCTATATATATAAGACACACGTGGGAAAAATAATAATACTATAAATAGTCATAAAAGCAGATTTTGCGAACAAGTTTCATCGTCCATTCCTAAATATTTTTTAAATCTCTCCGGAGCTTCCATTTATTTTTGAAGGCAATGATTCACACTACCCTAAACTTACTAACCCACGACCTCCAGACCCACAGCAGTCCAAGCAACAATCGTACTTACATCCCAAGCACAATGAAATGAAACCTCACTTATCCAGTCCTCATTAATCCGGATTTCCTGATTATCCAGTCTGGAATTTCCCATCAATTAATTTTATAGTTTTTAACAAATTTTTATGGGAAGATTAATTAATGTATTATTAAAAACTCCTTTCAAGTGTATTAATTTATTAAGATAGTGTAGTCGCAGAATAAATATAGTACTGTACTGAACTAAAACTGTATTGAAATTAGTGGTACAGTACAGTATTTAGTACTCTACAGTATGCTGTAATTTGGTCGGAGCTAAAATAAATGGCGATTTGTAATATATATTGTTTTATTGCATATTTCCTATTGTTTATGGATTATACATATTTTAATTAATCAGAATGACACTTGGTCCCAGTTAGGTTGGATAAACGAGGTTCCACTCTAGGGGGAAAAACATATTGGAGTCTATTTTTATAATCCCAAAGGCTTTACAAACGTTGAAAGAAATATGTTATAAAGTAGTTATCACACACATTTTATCAAAGATGGAGTCAAAGCTGATTATCATCAGTCTATCTTTAAAAATGAAGAGTTTGTCTGTCATGAGCAATGCACAAGATCCAACGCATGTAGAGGGCTGATATTAAAAACCTAGTATTCCCTCTGTTAGAAAGTGTGAACCTTGAAACCAGAATTTTAAAATGTTGATTGAATTCTTTTTAATTAAATAAAAACAGCAGTAATCTTGACCAGAAGAATCTGAAATTTAATCCTCATATTGATCAATGGAGTTATATTCTAGCTATTTGATACTATGTATTTAAAATATGTAACAGCTTACATTATCCCAGATGTTAATGTGGGTTAACGAAATACTATCAACAGTAATTACTAAATTATGTAAATAAAAATTCCCACACACAAGTATCTAAAGTTATAAGAAAAATCACAACTTTTTATTTGAAAATATAGAGACACTATAATTAAACTCATAATTTTTGTGTGTGCTTATCTGAATAAAGGTTGGATAGTAAAATAAAAGTCTTGCAGACAAGCGGGCTGACCGTATTTGTCTCACGGCCCGTCAGTTTGCGATCCCTGGTCTAACCGATGGTCATTAGAAATATATTCGAGTGAATGTTTCGCTCAAAAATGTTCAAGTACTCGAATGTCTAAAAAAAAAAAAGAATTGAGTAAATAATCGATTGCTATAAGTTACTCGATTATACCCATCAGTTTATTATTAAATTAATATTCACTCACAAAAAATAAATAAAAAATGAATTGAACAATCAAACGTTCAACTTTCAGAATTATTATTATATCCTAAATACTAATTTCCAGTAGCAACGTTTGACATTGTCCTTTGTACTATACTGAGAAGGGAGGTCGTTTCCATATAACTATTAATTTTGTCCTTTTTTTGAACAAGGAATTTGCGTTTTATTGCAGGGATTGTAAAAGGTTTTGTTTAAAATTACGTACCCTCTGAATCACTACTGTCCAACTGAGAAACCTTCAATCTACTTTTCATATTTCTACAAATGTGTCCAAACAATATTTACTCATGGAATCATTTGGTACTAATGTAGTGTCGTGAATTGGAGTGTTACCAGAATAAGCAGAGATAGTTTTAGCTGTACCTTGTAGAACATTCATTGCCCAGCTATCAATGGGCATATATTTACTTCCCATGTGAGTTATGTATCACACAGTCAATTTATGATTGGTCAAATGGGGAACAAGTTGGCGAAAATATGTTACAGGTACAGTTTTGATAAGCTTTTCCTACCATGGAAACACTCCTCGATACGCGACTGAATTAGTGATAATCATATGTTATTTCTGTGCCATCAGGCCACCTTAGTTCAGTTGGTAGCAAATATGTCTAATGAACTAAGGTTCTCGGGTTCGATTCCCAACATTGCCGAAAAAAATTTATCATTAGTGAAATGTGTTTATCCCCCTTCACAGTTATGAATTAACGGCAAGGGGGCTGGATGATGTGTCTGCTCTACATATAAGTTATTTTAGAAGTCGTGTGCTGATATAATCATTCTGTTCAGTAAGTGCCCATTAAGTAACTAAAATAAAAAAATATATATCCACCCCAACATTGAAATATATCACATTACGAAGATAATAAAATGCTATTTTTAGATTCAGATACTTTCTAAAACAATTTATTCTTGCCATCACCGATGGGCACGTAGACAAAGTCTCATCCAATCTGGTTCATTGGTAAAAATAATTTTGGGTTCAAATCATGTGCAAGTTAACTGAGTTTTTTTTCTTCATAAATACTCTCACATTCTTTCTACAAGCAAATACGGTTGAATTTACAATAAATTACAACTTTCATTCGGTAGGTTAACACATTTGTGTAAATATTCGGATGGCTCGTGGTGGTAAAATTTTAAGTATATATTAACAAAAAAATAAAGATTATTATTTTTTGCTTGCCTTGATAAAAATCATCCATTACAGAAAAACATAACCAAAACGGGTTTTACTCTTTGACCTCATATGTTCTTTCTATTTATTTGGTCGGGGTCATACTCAAAGGTCACGCTATTGGTTAGGCTCACGCTCCGTATCAGATAAACTTTTCCCCTGACCCGGATTCCCATCTTCCGGCCAATCCAATTCCGGTGCGCGAGTTAAATGCCGCTAGCTGATAATTGCTAGTTTCAAACAAAAAAGGTGCCATGAGTTACGACCGGTAGTGATGGGAATAGTAGAGGGTATAAGGGAGGGGTGATAGGGATGTCTGGTGAGGAAGGCTAAGGGTAGGTTATGTCTCGGTAAAAAAAAAAAAAGTTAAAGGGGGTTGAAATGGGTTAAGACGGAGAATTTCATTAGCTAGGATTGAGACGTTTACTTTGAATTTGTAATCCAAAGAAGGAAATTGATGGAGCCATTTCATTTCCTTATATCTAGAGACATATTATTAACTTGTTTAAACAAAGTAGGATTTTTATCATGAGTTTGAATTAGTTATTAAATAACTATTTAAATGGTGAGATGTTTGTATAATCATAATACAAATAATCTACTCTGTTTGCTTTTTGAGTGAAACTTATTTTATACCCGAACAAAAAAATGTGTATGGCATGTTTTATAATTAATTTTCCGTTTAGTTTTAATTACTTTTCACAGGAGTAATATACGAGCCTGTCTTTTGTAAATTTAAAAAATATACGTAGACAATGTAATTTAATTTTATGCCAAACGAATATTTTTGATATGATTTTCTACCAGGACCTATTCGCTTAAAAAAAACAAAAAAAAACCTGAGGTTTCTCTAATATATTTGCGATTACTTAATAACACTTTTTTTTAACACCGAGTTTTACTAACTGCTCAGGCTTACGGATTTTCATTAATAAGGTCACGCTAATGTGTAAAGAAGGAGGAAGGTCAAATTTAGAGGAAGTGTACCCGAATTTTTGTGAAGACAAAATGTAAAACCATTTATGGAAAACCAACCTCGTTACACCCAACCGGGATTAGAATCCTGTAATCGGTGGTCTAGTCTATTGCGAGGGTGATGCCTTAGACCATGCGTCCACTGAAGCCGGTGATAAAACAATATTAGCAGAGCCCTGCGTTTGTGGAGATCGCGATAATTCGTGAATGTTAGATATGGCATTTTTTCTTCCAGATGTTCACATTTCAGGTTACCCTGATTGCAAATATATGCTCAGAATTATCGCGATAATTCGCGAAATCGGCGTTTTAGCGCGATATTCGCGATTTTAAACGATGTCCGCGATAATCGCGATTTAGTCGCGATTTAGTCGCGATTTTAGGCATTTGGCATGTTGCAGTTTGGTGATGATGAGTAGTTATTTTGTATTTTTCTAGCCTAAATTGAGATTTAAAAATATAGTCACAATTTTTGTGAAGTAACAAGATGATTTTTGTGTAATATTTTGTCTTTGTGACTTGTACATACTTTTCCCGGACCAGCTGCCGCTAAATCTTACTTTTTTAATAAGTTGACAGCACATTTTTTTGCGGACTAGTGTTTTTTACCGTTTTGTCCAAACAAAATGTAATTTTTGGTTTTCACTTCAATATGTTTAGTTTACCTGTTTCAAACATTGTCCTGGAAGTCTAGTTTTAACCCAACAAAGTCACCTTAATCACGAAAGTTTGGTAAAAACAACTTTTTTAGCGCTTTTGTCTTAGTTCGATAATTTCGTCGCAAAAGTATGATTTTTGTAACTCACCGCTTATTCACCGCTTTTGGGAAACTTAAAAACGAAATTGAGCTTTTTTATTCACCATAAAAGCAGGGCTCTGAATATTAGTAACTAAAAGTATTTCCATATTTTAGTCATCTATTTACAGAGACCTGCTCTGGTAGGCATGCAGACTAAATGTCAGGTTCATCAAGGCTGGTTTGCCACCGGTGACGTACAGGTCAGGGTTTGAAACTCTGCCGAGTGCACCGAGGGTGTGATTTTTATGAGACGGTTTCCTTTACATCTTTCAATAAATTGTGGGGAAACTTAATTTAAATTATACTTTACTCATCCTTACCAAATTGAGTGATGTTTGGGGGGAGGGGGGAAATCGTATAACCATTATAGCTGGTAAGACGTGGTGAAAAATAAAAAGGAAAAAACATTAATCCAAACTCTAATATTTTGTGTGAAAATAAATTTAGAGGATGGATAGAGATTTTGCTTTACATGCTAATGTGATGTTTTAACTAATATAGTAAGGGAACTAACACAGGTGTAAATTTTATTATTATTATTAGCACCGCGTCTTACTACCCGTTCGGGTTATACGCACAGTGTAAAATTTTAACTCATGAAATTGCACATAAGGTGGAAGTGCAAGGAACGAGAGTTAATGAAATTATTTAACTTTTTATATCAAAACATCTGACACCTTATCTCAGTCAACCCATGTGTCTGTCTCAGGTTCGATTCCTGAAATAACAGAAAAAATTATCATTTGTTAAATGTGTGTTTCCCCTTCCACATGGATGGATTAACGTCAGGATTTTGTGTCTGTTATAGATTTAAGCTAGTTAATAAATCGTGTGCTGATGTAATCAGTGGGTTCATAAAGTGCACGTTAAACACCTAAAATAAATAAATTAATTAATTAAAATAGTTTATAAAAAATATATTTTTTGTCAAAATAAATCAAATATTGCTCCAGTAGAAAATTTTAATTTAATATTCAACACATGGTGATATCAACAGTTGTTGAATATCTATCAAGTATGTCCTGGAATTTAATGAAAACTTTTTTTCTTAATTTAAAAAGTTTCACATCTAATGCCTCTATGCTCATGACAGGTATTAAAAAATAAATTATACGGAGTTACGCACAAACTTTCTCGTCCAATCTTTTTTAGAAATGGAGATAGTTACTCAAAATTCATAATATAATATAATATAATATAATATAATATAGGATAATATACTCTAGCAAACCCGAGAACAAAATTGCACTAGACATACGTAAAACATTTTTTATTCATGGTTTTAAATCTCATAATTTTATTTTTAAAGAATTAACGTCTTCATTTGTATATTTGGGTCAACACAATGTATTAAAATTTTGACTTCTGGTTAAAATGTCCGTCAATTTACTAGGGGATATTTTATGGTTATTGCATTGCTATTAAATTTCTCTTTTATAAATTTTGACCAATCAAATAGGTAATTATTGACTGTTGAGTCCAAATTGAGAGAGATAGAATCGTTATAACAAATTTTGAGTAAATAGAATTTTTCTCTTTTTACCCTTTAGTAAACTGCTATTAATTTTAGGGTTAGACAGATGGCGTTGCAAAACCACTTTTGAGGTTTCGGGGGGTCATGAAACGTTGATATCCATCAACATCTCGGGCTAGATTTTTTTTGACGGTCTTAATACTTTACCTTCAAGTGTTGGCAAAGTTAAAAGAAATATATATTTGTGTATAACTTGAAAACTTTTGGTTTTACAAAAATATATTTGAAGTAAAAGATGTTTATTATAAATAGATCAACATGAATGCAATGATAAGTAATTTAATATCTCAAAGACCTACGGAGATAAAATCAAAAATTAGAATTTACGCATCAGATCGGAACCCTTAAAGTCATTTTGACGAAAAGTTGAGAGTAGCCATTTGGTATGTAATATGGATCAAAGCTTATAAATGAAATGAAATGATAAAAAATCGTTAAAGCCGATTTTGATAAAATCGATTTTTTCTCTTTCCGCCCTTAAGGAAGCTACCCTTAATTTTAGGGTTGGATATCCAACTCCAAAAATTCTTTGGGGTAAACCTAAGAAAACCTTATATACCAAGTTTTATCCCAATCGGTTAAATTGTTTAGGCTTTAGCCCGAAGTACCGACTGACAGACAGATGGCATTACGAAAACAAATTTTTAGGGTTCGGGGGGTCATTACAACTAAGGGTCACAAAATTGTATTCATATATTTGCAAATATCTCAGAAACTGTTGGTTTTATAAAAATATATTTCATATACAAGTTTTTAATTTTTAATAGTACTACAATTTTGCAATGAGAATCAGATCCTGATCTCAAATAGTTGCGGAGATACGGAAATTTACGCTTCTGTAAAATACTCTAAAATTCATTTTCATGGGAAAATGATGGTAGCCAGTGTATTTTTAATCTTAATCAACTCCTAGATACGAATTTTAATCAAAATCCTTAGATATGATTTTGAGAAAATCGATTCTTTCTCTTTTCGCTTTTTATTAAACTACTCTTAACTTTGGGGGTTAAAATACACATAGACAGAGGGCATTGCAAATAACACTTTTAAGGTTCGAGGGATGGGGGTCATGAGACGTCGATATACATCAACATTTCAGGTCCGATTTTTTTTACGGTCGCAATACTTTATCTTTTGTGTTTGAAAAGTTAAAAAAATAAATATATTTTCGTATAGCTTGAAAAAATTGGTTTTACTAAAATTTGTTACGTATAAAATATTTGTATTATAAATAATTCTATATATTTACAATGATAAGTAATTTCATATCTCAAATAGATTCGGAGATATGATAAAAAGTGAGAATTTATGCATCAGACCGGAGCACTTAAATTCATTTTTCAGAAATATTGAGAGTAGCCATTTTGTTTAGAATATTTCTAAATGATTTTAAATGAAATTTAATCAACATTATTAGAGCCGATTTTGAGAAAATCGACTTTTTCTCTTTTTTCCCCTTCAGTAAACTACCATTAATTATAGGATTAGATATCCAATTCCATAAATCCCTTGGGGCAGCCCTACGAAAACTCTAAATATCAAGTTTCAGTCCGATCGGTAAAATAATTTAGGCTCTAGCCAGAGGTACAGACAGACGGAAATTCAAAAACCACTTTTTTGGATTCGAGTTATCATGAAACTTTGAGATTCATCAAAATCTCAAGTTCGATTTTTTGACGATCACAATACTTTCTCTACCTGTAAGATAGCGAGAAAGTAATAACTGTTGATATCACCATGTGAAGAAAATTTAACTTTATTTTCCTACTAGAGCAATATTTTATTTATATTGGCAAAAAAAAAGTTTTGCTATAAAAACTGCAAAAACTCTGCCCTTATTTCACGCTCCCTACACTCTCACCTTAAAGTGAACTTCGAATTATTCATGCTCCACATACTTCTTATCATATGAACATCAATCCCACTGGGTCTTGAACCAAAGTCTTTCAGAGGCAATCGGGTATAAAGTCTGTAGCATCAGGCAGTTGCCTTGGAGTTCAGTTTCTTTTCAAGTATATTTAAAAATAAAACCAACCAAACAGTCCCCTGACGAAACTTATTTGAAAGTCTCAAATATAGCGATGCAATTTTTTGTGGAAGATGAGTTGAGGAGAGACTGAAAACTGTATCCCAAAACAAGCTTTCCAAAAATTTTACAAAAAAGATAAAAAAGTTTCACAGAAACTGCTGAATTCAAGTTTCAACAAACTTTCAAGATATAATTTTATTTACTTTGTACTTCTATGAGTCGTAGAGTCATATCTATATATATATTTTAGAAAGGTGTGAAGTTTTCTCTTTGAAATCATAGGGACCCCACCGACGTGCCAGGCTAGTAAAAATAGCCTACTGGATAATTTTTGAAAAAAGTTTGTGAAGTAGTTTCAATTTTTTTTTTTTCAACTGTTGAACCAGCCCGGCCGCCTTGAAAGCGCAGTTGTGGAAACAGGCGGGGAGGCCCAGAAGAGAAAAAACCAAAGGACCACGTGGCGTCGAACGTGACAGAACTTAAAAACCACATGCTTACACTGGCTTGGCGACTCTCAGTTAAAGTGGTCTAACTCCATCATTAGCTAATGAGCCTACCTTTCTGGTTGAAATGACATTATTTTTCCTTCACGTCACCAAGTTGAAGCTTAACGAGTAAATATTAATCATGAAAATAGGATGGGTTTGGAGATGGTATAATTGACGAGAAATGTACCCAAATTAACGTGGAGGGAGAGTGGAAAACCATTTTGAAAAAAACCACCCTCGGTACACCCGTTTGAGATCCGAACCTCAATCGCCCTGTCATCGGCAGTCTAATCTAATGCGAGAGTAAACGTTAGGCCACGTGAACACCCGAAGAGAGGTAAGTTGATTATTGTTTTGATTATGGGGGCGCGGGGTCCAATCCTCAGTCCCGGCACAGATTTATCTGATTGTCAACCATTCCTTCACCTCTGAGAAGACGTGTATTAATCACAACTTGTGAATGTGTGGAATGCCAGGCCTCAACCGTGGTTCGGATCCCACGTTAAACTGTAGTTCCTCAGTTTCATCTCACAATCACTCTACCATTACACATTAGCGTAAGTGCGTACAACCCAAACGGGTAGTAAGACGCGGTGCTGATAATAATAATAATAAATAATAATAAGTTTTGATTAAATCGATGTCTTAGACATTAGGCAGAATGGATAGAGGGAGGATAAGACGGACTCTGTTTGCATACCAAGTAGGGATGAACCCTCTAAGGCAGATTACACCATTAAACCAGTATCCCGGGATTTCAGCTACTCATGGTAGCAATGGACTCATTAAAGCAACTTTTTTACCTGTCGCTCACGCAATTATTAGGTAGATATAATCTATAGCAAGTGGTGCCCAGGCGATTAATAGCCCAAAGGCGGCGCTACACATGCGGCATCCCTCGAATGTCATATATTCACCGCTTCACGAACTACTTGCCGAACTGTTTGTCGAATGGCGAGCACACATATACACACATGCAGCTATTTGTTGAATCTTTGAGTCAGGAATTTAGCTGTCGGATACGACTATTATTCGTGCTAAGCATGAATCCTGAAATGGACCGTAATGGCGATAGAATGTAAACATCATATTCAACAGAGCTACTTTTACTATTTTCTTTAACTTTATTTAGACATGTTCTGAACGTTGCCATTAAATACTATTTTTTTAAATGTAATTAATAGAAAAAACCACGCTAAATTGTTCTTGAATACGCTTCCAGCCATCATATATCTAATTCCTATTTTTATGTAAGTTATGAGCTGGATTCTATGTATCTTAGATCTTTTTCATTTAGGTTAAAAAAAATTGCAAGACCAAGTCAGTGGAACACTCAATTTTAACAGTAAACACAAGACACTACTGGCAAATCTAGACAAGTATGTGTGGACGGTGGGTAGTATTCGTTATAAGCTGACTGTTAGTGCCCTTTATTGTGTGATAGATTACAGACAACCAACAAGTACACCTACTTGTTGGTTCAAATAATGTGATTTCTTGTAAAGCTTGCCGTATGTTCACACTTTTTGTGACTGTTGTTCAATTATACAACCAAATCTATCAAACATTTTCAGATCTGTGTCCAGGGAGAGAATAGACAGACACGGGGACAAACATAAATAGTAAAATCAACTTTTTTGTTTGTTTCGAAGGCATATTAAACATAAAGTTTCATCATAATCTTGAGGTCAAAAATGTTCATGATTACAATGATTATTTCTCTTGATTTGAGAAAGTAAACTAAACAAAGAATAGTTTTATTTTGGTTGATTGAAGTACTATTTTATTTGGTAGGTTCTTGTAAATTGAGACATTTTTGTTACTGAGATTAATCTTACCAACACACTAGTTTGGATATTTATTTAAATGTTTTCTAAGATTCTTTACAGTTTTTGATGAATTCAAATAAAAGGAATTTAATAGCAACATTAAAAAAAGGATGATTACTCCTTTTGTATATGTGAGAGTCCATTTTTTTCCCACAATGCTTTTATTAGTTTGCACACAACCTTAGGATGACACAAGTTTTACATACAATCCCTAGAATATTAAAATAAAATAAAGTCACGATGTCCATAGGAAAAACATAACCTCTTCTGATTATAGTATTTTTGTATTTCTTAAGTTTGAATTCCAGTATTGGCTATCAACAAATTAAACTATAGTCTTATAATCTACTAAAATGGGTTGTGAACAATTCTGAATCAAAGAAATCACATTATCATATGCCTTGAGTGAGGGTGTAAATTTGAGTTTGGGGGAAAACACTCCCAGTTGGTCTGTCTATAGCTTGGAGTTCCCTCTAGTTTTAAAGTCTGTATGATATATATCCGTATGGCTTAATCTAGGTAAATATATATTGATAGTTTTCTATTACTGTAAATTTTATAGTCAATGGGTAGAGAGATTAACAGATATTTGATATTATTAAATCACACTTTAATACATAAATAACTACAACTGATTTATTCAACTGGATTCATATTGAAATCAGTTTATTTTATAAACACGTTACTTGCTGTATGAATACACTTTTACTGTTGTTAGAGATTTCCCAAATATGTTTATTCATAAGTTGATCAATTTATATTTGGTGGCTAGTCCATTTGATCAGGCAAATATACATCATTTTATAATATTCTCTTTGTATACGTGCTCGTTTTTATGTTTTAAAACTGACGAATAAGCAAGTACGTGTAACCATTCCCCGGACAGTAATTATGTCAAGGCATACATGAAATTAATTTCATATAAAAAATGTAGTAGTAGTAGTAGTAGTAGTAGTAGTAGTAGTAGTAGTAGTAGAATCATAGGCCCGTCATAAAAAGATTATATTAATAAAACCCTTTCTCATCCCTATATTTCTTCCCGATATGTCTCTACCGACATTATTTATGTACTCACCATATTCTCAACTTATATGAAATATATTTTAGTTTCATATTCGGAATGTTGAGCCTACTTACAGAAAAAAGACATCAGTCAACTACCAATGCGACTACGATCTGTTGGGACACGCCCTAGTTACTAAGATGGCGACCTACGACGCGCACAAAAGAAACCCACGCAGCCGCAAAAAGTCTCGCCACCACTTGTACAGTACTACAAGCCAGTTGGCTTGGAGGTAGTGTGATCTTTCTCCACCACTCTACAATCGCGCCAACGACGCTCAAAATCAATTTAAACATTTCTCCTTAATTTCCCTCTTCCTTAATTGCCATTATAACTTTATAAATTAGACTGACCGAAACAAAAATATATCTATCACAATTCATCAATTCATCTGACTTTCCACGAGGGTCTTCAACGTCTACGCAAGCTGCCTCAGAAACGTCAAAATCCTAGATGTCTACAAGCGCCGCCATGTCTTATCGACTCGGGTGATCGTTGTTTAAATTGTTTGATGGAATTCGATAAGTCGATGTAAGTCGCACTTCTGTGTAGAACAAATGTATTAATATTATGTGTTTGTGACTATCATGATTCATAAGTTGGATATATTACTAGTTTGTAGAGTTATCTAAATTTTTAATAGAAAGTGGTAACATTCGATATTTCTATGTAGGTCTAAGTTTAACTAGAGGATAAAGCTAATGTGTTAGAACTTTTTTTCTTTGGGCACTTGGCCTTTAAATATTCCGACTTTTATGACCCAATTATCTGTTCTAAGGAATCGGATATGCACTTGTCTATTTAATAAATTTAATAAAGTTCTCTACTTCACTTAAGGAAAAACATGCTTCACATGTATTATGTATGTTTGTGACTATCATGATTCATAAGTTGGATAAATTACTAGTTTGTAGTCTGTTTTCCATGATTGTTAGGAATAGAGTTTTTAATCGCTCTAATCTTTCCAACCGTATTCTGTAATTTTTGCTTGTGGCAGATTTCTGCCCTGGCCTTTAGCCAGCTCTGTCACTTTTGCTTAGACGCGAGCATAATCAACTTTCAGATATATGTTATGATTATGCTCCCATTTTACTGTCAGTCTTTGACAAAATAATATAAGACTGTAAATACTTATACTATTTAAGGGAAAGATGGCTCTCTACTATTTAATCCGTTAGTCCATATAGTAATTGCGAATGGTCTACATATAATATGTTAGTTTGCCTTGTTGAGACGTAATTCTATGTTAAAGAGTCCAATCTTCATGCCACCGCTTATTGACGCTAAGGTCATAGATCAGGCCTCCTTGAGGAAAAAGCTTAAAGTTTAAATATTCTATATTATGTATTAGCTTATGCCTTAGCATCCATCTTTTATATTAATTCAAATATTGTTAATAAACCCAAAGCTTATATACCAAAGCCAAAAGTCAGTATAGTTAGATTTTTCCTACTCTGCTTTTTGATCTATCCAATAGGAATTATAATCTCGGATGAGGATTTATGTTAAAAATTATTTTGAATAAATATTCTTCATATGATTCCCTAATTCCTTGTCCAGATTTAGTGTTTCATGACGACACAGCTTAGGTGCAGTGCAAAGTAGTGAAGTGTCGTTGGGGTTTTAGAATAATCCTATTAAGAATAATTTTGGAACACTCTCCGTGCATCTCTGTAAACAATTGATTTGTATATTGAGAACAAAGCATAGCATTAATAAAATACTTTTAATATTGAATTAAAGTTATTTTAAGGTATTCCCTAATCCAAAGCTACTGCTTTTACTGCTTTTAATTTACTGTGTATAATATGATTTCAATGAAGTTGTAAAATAAAATATCATAAGATAGTTATTTTAATTTATCACAAACTGATTATCTACCTCATATTAACACAATGTAATTAATTTAATACTTTGTGAATTACTTTAATTATAAATAGCACTGTATTTAAAAGTCATTCTTGATCAAACTAACCTACTTACTCTATTAGACTAGGCACTCTTAAGTTCATTGCCGCACTTAATAAGTACACCACCTATTCCTATCTTGAGCTAGTTCTATCCAGTCTACCTCATTGCATCCTATCTCTTTCAAGTCCATTCTAATGTTATCCTCCGATATGCGTCTAGATCTTCCCGCTGTTCTATTCCTATTGGGTTTGGCCGTGAGTACTTTAAATACGGTTATAGGGTGACCTGGTGGTCTAGGGGTAAGGTGTCAGACTGCTGTGCTGAGGGTTTGGGGTTCAAACCTCGGTCCCGGCACAGATTTATCTGATTGCCGAACCCTTCCTTCACCTCTGAAAAGACGTGTATTAATCACAACTTGTGAATGTGAGGAATGCCAGGCCTCCACCGTGGTTCGGATTCCACGTTAAACTGTAGGTCCTCCATTTCATCTCACAATCACCCTACCATTACACATTAGCGTAAGTGCGTATAACCCGAACGGGTAGTAAGACGCGGTGCTAATAATAATAATAATAATAATAATACGGTTATAGTTTCTTTCATTCACGCTGAATGGCCTGCTTCCAGTAACCTTCGAGATCTGACCACCTTATTAAATGTTTGGTGATGAATGCAAGATATGTAACTTATCATTATATAACCTTCTTCACGCTACTGTATACTCATCCATTTTCGGACAAAATATTAGCCTAAGTACTTTGTTTTCGAACACCCTAAGCTTCTTCTCGTCATGTAAGGTAAGAGACCATGTTTCACCCAGTAAAAATTATTCAAAAACATCGGAAAATTATTTTTCTTAAACATTTTCAATGATTGTGATCTATGGCTGTGTAAAAAGCTAATTTACAATAACATACATAATTATGTAAAATGTAGTTTCATTATATAAAAAAATGATCTTAGGAAAGCAAGTACATTTTAACACTAAAAACTTCCTATGAGCTCGTGAAATAATTTCTCTCGAGATTATAAATATACTGACCAAACACTCACATAAAGGTTTGCCAAGTAAATAATGCAAACATTTTCAAATTAAATTAGAGTAATACTTAAAACTAATCATTGTGTCATTTTTATAATGGTATTAGAAGAAATAAGCAAAAATTAGTTTTTAAATACGGCTTGAATTGTTAGAATGATATCTAAAATCACTGAAAAGGCAGAGTGATCTGAGGAAATTGACAATTTAATATTTTAAAATAATTTCATCAATATATAAATTTAGATTTTAAATCGCTTATGCTAAATAGTTAATGTAGACTTCTTTGTAAAGTTGTAGTTTAATTATTTGTACTACTTTTTCAAATCAAGTTATGCATACAGTAATGAATTTTGGGAAAGGATGACAAATATTTCGGATGTTAAATTTGTTTTTTAAGTTTAAAAAAATTGTTCAGGTGTGTTGTGTGATGGTTTAGACAATTTTCAGATAAAAATAATAATTAAATATGCTATTTATACTTCGAATCTTCATTTTTAAGTATTCAAGGGCATCTGCCAATCTACTAAAATTTTAAATGTCATAAACGACTTAAATGGTAGATTTTAATATGCTTGGGAAATTCTGGAGTTTGAATGTAACAATAACATAGCTATGCATAAAACAAAATTGTACAAAATTATACAATATTATTAATGTATTTTGTTATTATAGTTTTTTTGTGTGTCCACGTCTTAATAAACCATCTAGGCTAGTAACATTAAAAATATGAAAGGTGTAGCAATGAAAATGTATGATTTTAGACCATATGCACTGGCACTTGAGTAAAGAGATTGTGGATAAATCATTTATCTTGGTTTACCCGGGTATTAAAGCCTGGGTATCGCTATTAAAGACAAATACGACCATATAAGACGTTGCAGGCAATATAACCACCAGTTTTAGTATTATATATTTAGTAAAATATAAAGATGTACACATATTATGTTATAGCTAGCAATAAGGTTAGACACAGCAGCTATGAAAGGCTTTTACTTATAAAATATAATATAATAAATAACTTTAATACTTCTACGACAACTGTGAGGTAATTTTTTTCCCCCCCATTCAAAGCTGTACCGTGGCTTATCTTTGTTCATTTGTTGTTGGAAACGGTAGTTGAACGGTGCTGCTGACTATCGATCTTTTGCAACAACATTCCTCTGGGCGAGCTTTCTTCTATACCCAGGCTGCTCACTCATTCTTCAACCTGACACACAATGACCGTGGCAACAAACCACGTGTCATTAGTAACGACTATAACATGGGAAAAAAACGAACTATGTATCATTTATTTGTTAAAGCTTTCCACAATCTTGAAACGCTACCAAGAGGCCAAACCTCGCTATGTTTGTCCTAATAATAAATCTTAATGACACCAATTTTTAATGTTAACAAATCGTCACCTTGGAATGTTCAACAAAAGAAATATTTTAAACGCAATCTTTGTGAACTATATTAATATACTCAGTTTATTGGTGCTAATAGCTAAAAAATAACAATAAATTTGTAACACTGTTTTATATATATGGGCATTAAATTGTTTTGTAGGATACATTTCGGAATATTTAGCGGTCTAGTCATATCCTTTTGATCGTAGCTTACTTAAGTATAAGTAAAAATGATGATTGGTGGTGTAATTGATATTTCCTTTATTTACCATGTAAGGTATAGTTTGATTTTGGTAGGAAGAATAGTAGAAGCTAGTTACTAAAGTTACTAAAACAATTTTAATATATTAATAAATCAATTCATGCTATCTCAGGTTGTCAGATTTGATAGATATTATCAATAGCGATAAAATGACACAAATAATATAGCAAAATGTTTTCAAAGTTGGTCGTAAATAAATATGTTTGATTTTCCTCTACTGTTCATCCAACCAAACTCGAGGTATAGCAAGTTTACCTTGCATTATTCCACTATGGTACAGCTTATAATATAGGGCCATAGTGTAGTCCAGTGCTCAGCAACATACCTACGTGAACAAACTAATATAAACTATACTAATATAACCAATGTACAACTATACTAATATGAAAAATATAGAGTTGAAATATTTTCTCGATATTTTTTCCAAAGTGGCGCACCAATTTTTTTAAACCCTATATATCTTGCAATAACAAAAAGGTTGCTCACCCCTTGTGTAGTACATCAAGGTAGCATTGATGCCTTTCATAATAAACGGAGTGTACATACTATACAGTTTTTATATATTAAGAGTGAAGACAAAAATTGCAAAAATGTCCCAACCAAAATGAGCCTTTTAATGAAATTATAATAATAGCACTCACCAGGCTTATTACCCAAATTTTGATATTAATTAATCATATGAAGGCTACAAGGGAAAAGGAGGAGATATACACATTTTCCATAACAACAACTTTTATATCTCAAACACCATAAGAACCCCAGCAAATACATTTTAAAAATTAATCCAAACAAGGCAAAGACCTCTTAACTATAATCTAAAGTGCATTGGAAAAGTATCATGATTGTCTAACAGATTGAAGCATTATAGTTAAAATTGAACTTTCCTCCTTTTCCCCCTGTACTCTTTGGATTGAAGTCATGGATAATGGGTTTATTCAAATAAATCCTAGTGTGAAATCAAAAGTAGCCTTGTTTAATTTTCTCACTCTCTCTTTCTTTGACTGTACAATTCAAGTTTATTAACATAATTAATATATGTATATATAATATTTTTGTGATTTAATCCGAAATATTTGTCACAAACAGTTCATATTTATAGATATTCTTATGTTTTTGGTTGTGATTACTATCCAAAACCATTTCACTAGTTCTCATATAAGTTTTTCGTTCTACAGATTAAGTTTCGATTTATATTTATTGAACCATCAGATCATGACCGCAGACCTAACCCTATTTTGTAAGACACTATAGACCTGTCTAAAAAGGGGCAATTTATTTCCTTCCAGGTGTTTATTTATACCTTCTCGTTTCAGACCAAAATACAAGAGAGAAAGTTTTTCTTCTTCTTACATCTGTTAAGTTATCG
The DNA here is from genome assembly GCA_902151455.1 of Timema bartmani. Taxonomy (NCBI): domain Eukaryota; kingdom Metazoa; phylum Arthropoda; class Insecta; order Phasmatodea; family Timematidae; genus Timema; species Timema bartmani. The sequence goes on from CABFWB010000057.1 coordinate 28,266, forward strand.
TGTTCTTAGGAAATTCATGAAGTCTTCGACTACGGCAGCGTTTACGGCAAAACGTGTTTAGAATGTACTACACTCCCACTCGAACGCTGTGCTTAGTAGTGTACATTCTTTGGAAACACAATGCCGTGAGCGAAATTAGGTCAAACAGTGTGAAACTGTAATGAGATTCTCAAGGGGTGAATATTAATTGATATTTAATTTTGTACAGGAGTTTAGGAGTATGGTTGGCTGCACATCCATTTTAACGAGATTAGTCTTCGGCTCCGAGCAAAGCAGAAGTGTAATTTTCTGCAAATTAATTCTAAATGATACATAACAATGTGATGACTACGGATAATACTAATTTAAATTCGTGTTGGTAATTATGACTTTGAGGGCGTATTTATTTCTGGGAAAATCTTTCAACAAAGTATAAAGAGAGTATCATAGGAGTAACTTCAAAAACCTCAGAGGGTAATTTTTAACAAGTATTGTTTTGACAACTATCTATTATCTTTCTGTGAAACTGACAGTTGAGATTTTTTCAACGTTGTTCGGATGGTGTGGTAAACCACTAATAATTAATTATCGTGACTAATTATTAGTCACGATATCCCGTGGACAGTAATCTACGCAGGAACTGCTGACTCAAGTAAAGGCAACGTGAAGCATCGTAGCCCAATTTTATTTTGTATTCTACCTAGTGCAATGTTAGTAGTGGTTCTCAAGATCAGAAGGAAATTTCTATATATTAATCATATATGTATATATTATTCTCACAACATAAGCTTTGTTAAATATTATACCTTCAATTTTAGTATGAGTCACGCTCCAAAATTCTACTGCCTAGGCCTCTTAAATCCTTTGGGTGGTCCTAACTCCATAAACAATAAATACAAAGGAGGTTAGAAAGTTTGAATTTACCACAAAATTAATTTAATAGTTTTAACGGGAGTCTATTTATAGTATATTTATATATCAATATCATACTACAAAAAAAATGGATGCATTTTGAAATTTTTTGTTTTTATTATATTTGATTGAAAATGTATTTTGTTATTGAATTAATATAATATATGTTGATGTTAATACTAGTATAGTATTTTATACATGAAAACTAACGAGTGTTTTACTCATGATAACATTGAAATTAACTACAGATCTATTAATAACAAATACAAACAAAATACTAATTTGATCATAAAAATAATGATTAATACGTTCACAGCCACAAATCATCACTTAATTAATGCTTGGACAAACAGATATTCCGTGTGAAGGAATGGTATTTAACTGTGTGCTATCATTATTATAAACCTCTTTGCAAAATATCTACCATTCCAATAAAAAATGGTAGGATGCACTGCACAGATTATATATCTTTAATCTTAAAATTGAGACATTTATTAAAAATCCGTAAGATGAAATAAAATAATATCCATTGTTGGAAAAATATTTCACCAACGAGCATAAATGAAATAATAAACTCTCTTAAAAAACATTTAGAAAAGAGGAATATCTTTCTACCTAAAAACAAAATAATCAATTTTAATTACAAAGCGCTCCATAAAAATATAAATGTTTGCTTATAGCTCAGAATCTATTGGTTTTATAAAAATATATTTCAAATAAAAGATTTTTACATTTAACAATACTACATCCTTAAAATGATAAATTATTTCGTATCTCAAATAGTTGTGTAAATATGATCAAAATTGAAAATTTCTGCTTTTTTAAAGTACTGCTCAAATTCATTTTGATGTGGAAATGAAAATTGCCAATTTGTTTGTAATTTAATTAGAACTGTTTGAGAGTATTTTGAGAAAGTCAATTTTTTCTTCTTTTGCCCCTCAATAAGTGCCCTTAATTTTAGGGCTAGCTATCTAATTCCGAAAACCTCTCGGGGGAGGGGGGGGAAGCTTATGAAAACTCTAGATACCAAGTTTAACCCCGATCGGTAAAATGGTTTCAGATACAAAGAGATGGCTTCGCGAAAATAGCTTTTTTGAATTCAGAGGATTATGAAACGTCAACATCTATCGAAATCTCTAATTCTTCGTTTTACTACCCTTTCAAGTTATACGCTTTAAGTACTAATTACGGTAATGGGAAGGTTGAATTTAGAGGTAGTGAACCCACATCTACGTGGAGGGAGAGTGGACAACAATTTAGGAAAAACCACCCCCATTTCACCCAAATGAGATTCGAACCTCAATCTCCCGTCCTCGGCAGTCGAGCTCAACAGGAAACTAGCGCGTCAGCTAACTACTCCACCGAGGCGGGTTTATCAAATTTTATTGTAAAAGCTATTATTTATATATATAAATCATACCTGAATGCTTCCCATTGGTTGTTGGTGCAGGGCAAGTATTCAAATTAACCACTTAGGAAAAAAAAATTGCCCTTACCGTGCCAAGTAAAGTTGAAACTCGATTAAATTCTAATAGTGGCTGTTTATACCCATAGATACAATTTTTTTTAATGCGTTATCTAAATAATGATCAATTCATCCAAGCTAAAAAAGAAAATCAAAATGGTGCTATCTAATTATTATATATAATTTTACCAACACACACACACATATATATATATATTCTCTAGTGTAAATGATGGCATTTGACTTCACACGAGTCAAAGGCCAATCACTTCTATACATTTCTAATGTTTATTCTACGCCTCGGTAGCCACTCAGTTTTATTCCACAGCTTGTAAACGCGATTGATTATAATTAGAGAGAAAAAAAGGTTCGTGTTGGCATTGAGGGTAGGCCATAAATAACATAGAACTAATTAATGCAATCCAAAATCTTTCCCTTGAGTAGAATAAATAAAATTAATCTGGCTCATTCTTTCATTCAAAATGGAGTCATCCATGAGCTACTAATTACAATAGAAATGTGTGTAACAACAGCTGCCATGGTAAAAGCTAGTGAACACAACACTAATCTAATTAGTAGTCATTAAGTTCGTAGCTATGCTCTAATATAATTAGTGGATAGTAAATTGGTAGCCCTTCTTTATATTAGTATCTTTTAAAGAAGTTGTCTACTTGGATATTTCGAAGCTATTTTCTGAAGCGGGTTGCATCTTAACTTGAAGCACCTAAGAACTCTAAGCATTATCAAACTTAGACACTAATGTATACAATAGAAAGACAGGGAATAAAATTAACAGTTCATATTTTGAGGCCTCTAGTTTTCTTGATGATAACACTTCCCCTCTTCCTCTGATAAGTTTACATGTCATTTTAATATTTGTGCCTGGAAAACATTGACTTGCTTTTTAAAATTACCTTTTCCTTGTTTCCTTTTCTAGATTTACGTATGCTTCCACGGACTTTTTTAATTAAAAACCTGGCTAGAAGTCTCCTAGAGGCCATGTTCGTGACCAAGCTAAATAGCCTATGTTATAGACAATTTATAAAATATGCATCTAAAAAAATGTAGGATAAAAATAATAATTTTTTGACACCGTAGGACCTTTTTTATAATTATTTGTGAATTTAGGGTTTTTGTTTCAACGTTATAACTTTAAAAGCCGCTGAATAAAACGTAAATTATTCACCAACATAGGAAATACTGTCTTGAATTGCCGTGACGTCACTGGTAGACCCTTGGCCTTGTTGAGTGCAGGTGGGCGGAAGGGTGAAGGCGTGTCGTGGCTTCACTACCGACCAAAGTATCCTTCCACGCCAACAAGAACAAATGGATCACGGAAACAGTAGATGGCGCTAGCTACCCGAATGGTCTTACGGGAAAAGCATACGTTTGGAAAAAACAATTTTCTCGAGAACTAGTGAGATTTTTATGTTAATATTTTCAACACCTATTTTAAGATAATATACCGATGTTTATTAATTGTTACATTTTATTATTTTTTGTTATGAAGCCAGCAGTTTTCTATTGAAAAAGTCAATTATATCGATATTTGATCACTGTTAAAATCACGCTAATGTGCAATGGTAGGGTGATTGTGAGATGAAATGGAGGACCTACAGTTTAACGTGGAATCCGAACCACGGTATTCACAAGTTGTGATTAATACACGTCTTGTCAGAGGTGAAGGAAGAGTTTGGTAATCAGATAAATCTGTGCCGGGACCGAATAAAAAGTATAACTTAATAAAAATGCTTCTCTTCTTGAACAAACCGTTTCCGAAAAGAAAATTTCAAAACCACAAAAATTCTTGAAGATAGCCGTTTGTTCCCAATGGCTCTGCATTTTCACGTCAAATGAAAAGTGCCAGTTGCCTTAAGTTAGTATCCAGGCTCTATATTAATAATATCAATTGGTAGGTTCATAGCTGTGCTTCTGTTTAGTGAGTAGTAGGGTAACCATTATGTTAGCTTGCCAAGGTAAAAAAGTGATTCTGAGGAATTTTATTCACAAAAATCCTTTGGCAAAAAGATTCTTTGTTATAGATCAATACAAAACAGATTTTAATTTTGACGTTAACATTGTTTTTGTGTTTTGTTAGAAACTTTCTCCGCTTTCTGATATTTACAATTTATAATTCTAAAACAATTATTTTTGGAAATACGCCACAATATTTTCATTGTTATGCACTCCACTTTAACGTTTTTACTGAAGATTTACAAAAACATTTTAAAACTTTGATAAATTTATCAAATGTGACAATGAAAATATTGTGTAATGTCCCTGACAATTTTTTTTTAACCCTAACTATTTTTAATTTCAGAAAATGCACACGTTTTCGTATAAAAAATAAATGAAACGCTCAAAATGATTTAAAAAAAATGGTAGGCGCAGCCTTAAGCCAACTCTCAAAGTAACATTGAATTACGATGTAATCGGAACTGACGCGTGTAACCTGCTTTGAATGTCTAGCTGAGAAAGTGAAGCAACCACAAGTAGTTTAGTAGGCTGTGGGAAGGGGTAGTAGGGGACCAATAAACGAAGGGGGAGGGGACCTTAGTTAAGTCACGCACTTAATATTGATTTGGCTAGCAACCAGAAGGTAGAGAGAATGGGGGTGGTTCTAAGGGAAGGGTGTATGTGTGTGTTTTAGCTAGGGGGATGAGGGTAGATAACTACTTCACAACAACAAAGTGCTTACTTTAACAAACAAGCAACCACATCGACGTGTTGGTAAATAGGTGAAGGGACTGGTTAAAACCTTTAGGATAGAAAACCGACTATGTGAATATTATCATAAAATGACTATTTACCATTTGAGGACGTCTGAATTGAAAATTAGTCATATTAATGGGAACGTCAATATACATTTTAGATTTACGTAGGTCTGTATTGTTTGTTTAGTATTTTATTTAAAGCCAGAAATTCTCAAGCTTTTATTTAGAAGAGAATACTGATACCCACGATATGTATAATATTTAATATACTGTATTCTTGGACAATAATGTAAGTTTCTAGAAAAGATTTGAAAAAATGTCTCTATTTAAGATATGCATTTTTTGATGTATTTTTTTTTTGCCTTTATGAAACTATCCATTAAAATATTTCTATACCTAACAATACAGTGGCTGAATGGTCTAAGGCGTCTCTCTTGTGCTATACTGGCCCGGCGATGACGGGTAGATAAGGGCTCGAATCCCGGTCGGATCTAGTGAGGGAGTGGTTTTCCCCAAATGGTTTCCTAATATACTTCCACGCGAATGCAGGTAGATTACCTCTAAAAGGTTTCCCCACTAGAATAACTGTTATATTTGCGTATAGCCTTAACAGGTAGTAAAATGCAGTGATATAAACAAAAACAAAACATTATTTTATTGAATATTTAATGTTATCATATTATCCAGTAATTATAGTGAAATTGAATAATTTGATCAAATATGTCCTTATTTTAAAGTTTATACATTATTTTTGCCCCATCTTTATTGATTCAAAAGATCCCTCCCAAGAGAGTTTGCCAAACACCAACGCCGTAAAATTAAATCATATGCAACCAGCTCGACAGGACTGTTCTCAGTTTGCCTACTTGCTCCTTTTTCATTCTCTCCCCTTTTAATCGAGTCTTAATAACCGTTCGAGCTTGCCGCATGTATTTATTAATAACACTAATAAGTTAGGGATGAAGCATATCTTTATTTTATTACGAATGGACAACTATGGGACGTTTCAGAAAATACAACATATTTTTTATGGTTGATGACATTGATAAAACTGTACTATGTTATTAGTGTTTATTTTTTAGGTGTCTACAAAGAGTGACCGCTGCAGATCACATGACTTTAAGTATGAGTACGTGAAAGTAGGTCTAGTAGCTTTTCCTACTTGTCAAAGATGTATATTTGTATGAAAATTGGAGCAGGTATTCTTTAAGGGAAAGGTTCTCAGATTAGAGTTGATGAAGGATAGGAGAATCTTTAAAAACACCTTCAGTACATCCAGAGCCAGAATTAAAAACAAGACTAAGTGAGTATGAAATTTATATTGGCTTCATTTGATTTCATCGTGGTTAAGAGTTGTTGGGAATGCAGGTTGTCATATTTTGGGCCATTTTGGTGTACTAACACGACCCCTGCTGTTGAGGCTTTGCATTAAGCATGGGTTTAAATGAATTATCGGGGTGATCGAAAAACAGCAAGTGATGAATAGTTAAGACACAAAAAAATCCTAATTATATAGAAAGTTTTTGGTTGGTTCATGGAACCGAGCTCGTAACGTCTATGGGACCGAATTAACACTATAGCTGGGGCTGAAATAGTACTGCTTAGTGATTGGTGGTACCAAATTCGTATTTCCCTCTTAGACCACGTGCCCATTGATGCGGGATCCTACTCAATTAAAGACAGTGACGGTTATTTTTTAACAAGTTTTGTAAGTCTTATGAGTATTTTTTAAATATCACGTTTAACACCATTGTGTTTAACATTGTAAGCTAAGAGATAGGGATGAGTAATGCCGTTTAGTGGAAGTGCACCCGTATTATTGTGAAAAAGAAATAAGTAAACTAAATAAATTATATGTGTAAAATCCTTCTCGATGCACCCATCCTAGATTCAAACTTCAAACTACCCATCACCGGCAATTCAGTCTATGTCAAGAATTATGCCTGTTTAGCTGTTCTTGAACCAAGGTACCTGTTTTTTTTTATTGAAACCACGTCTTACTACCCGTTCGGGATATAAGCTGATTAAGATAATGGGCTAGGGCTGAGGAGAGTTGAGTTTATAGGAAGTGTACCTGCATTTGCGTGGAAAAAGTGGGAAACCCTTTAGAAAAAAACCACCCTCAGAACAACCGACCAGGATTGAACCACGCTCTCCCTGTAATCGACAGTCTATTATATTGTGAGAGTGACGCCTTAAACCATACGGCCAATGAAGTAGGTAAGGGACCTGCTGTCAACTTACTTAACATTTCAGCCACTTTTAATGTTTTTTTTTTGTTTTTTTTACGAATAATTTCTATTACTATTATTTTGATGGGCTGCGGTCTAAATGTCAAGCTCATTATTTTATTCTAGTTGACTTATTATGGGGAGCTTGAAGTTCAAATCCAGTCTGGGTGTACTACGGATGGATTTTCCTTAATAGCTTTCCGTTATCCTTCCCCGCACATGCAAGTACATTTTCTATCAAACTCAATATTCCTCCTCCCTACCGTATTAAAGTAAATAATTAACATACGTACGATCCGAACAGGTTGGGAGACGTGGTGGAAAAAAATAAAAAATAAATATATAACGGACAAGTGATTTTGAAAATAAAACTGTACATATTAGAGATGGGATTCTCAAATCATCAATTCCTCGAATCCCTCTCATCCTTTGGTATTTGAGAGATTCATAATCGGTAAAAATCTCAAAAAAGGTTATCTCAAATACGACCATGAAGAGAAAAACTTCAAATAACAATTTTAATCAATTGGTAAAAGGAATTATACATACTTTTGTAGATGGGAGATTAACAAAACAACAACAATTGACAAGAATATCATTAATTTACCTAAAAAAGAGTTCTCTTTGTTTTTTTATGTACGTAATAGACATGACAAACATACTATCACTTGTCAGTGGTCACAAGTTTCAAATAATTTTTTTAATTAAAATATAAATATCTCCACTTCAACCAAAATAATTTTACATGGGTAAAAAACGCTATTTGATTAAGTATGGTATATATCATGAAAGATGAAGTTTGTAGGACGAAAGATTTAAATTACGGACACTAGCCGTATCTCAATTTATTATTATTATTATTATTATTATTATTATTAGCACCACGTCTTACTACCCGTTAGAGCTATACGCACTTACGCTAGTGTATAATGTTAGGGTGATTGTGAGATGAAATGGAGGAGCTACAGTTTAACGTGGGATCCAAACCACGGTGGAGGCCTGGCATTCCACACATTCCCAAGTTGTGATTAATAATAGTCTTGTCAGAGGTGAAGAAAGGGAATCCATGCCGGGACCGAGGATTGAGCCCCGGACCCTCAGCACAGAAGTATGACAGCTTGCACCTAAGCCCCCAGGTCACCTATCTCAATCATAATTGAATAAGTTGAAATATGATACTCTTAAACGGGAATTGAACCTGGAACCTTTGACTTCGCAGGCCAATTCCTTACCACTGAAATAACCCAATGATCGTCCCGTACTCAGGTTCATTCGTCACTCATATTTTAAGACAGAGTCTGTGATGGACGTGTGAATATATCAGCTACTAACTGCTATCACCCACTTTGGTGGCCGCGTGGTATAAAGCACTACTCTCGCAGTAGACCTAAACTGTTGATGACAGGGATATCGAGGTTCAGATCTCGGTTGGGTGGACTGAGGGCGGTTTTTACAAACTGGTTTTCCACTCTTCCTCCACGCAAATGTTGGTACTTTTCCTGTAAATATAACTTCCCTAATCCCTAAAAACATTAGAGTAATTAGTATATAAGCGTATAGCCAGAACGGGTAGTAAAACGTGGTGATAAAAAAAACTAGAGCTATAATTGATATCACAGTTACCGGTGACTAGGTTGTGGCTTGATGCTGGTAATACAGTAGAACTAGGATTATTCAAACTTCTCTAATTCAAATTCCTGTTTAATTCGAACTTTTCCCTGGGTCCATTGAAACTTCTACTAAAACAATGTTAAAAAATCATATTTAATTCGGACTTATTTTGTTTGGTTCGAAATAAAATTGCCTCTACACAAGCCATGGACCACATCGAAGAGTTAAGGCGTTTCGTTGAGGGACAGCCTCTATTCTTCAGGTGATGAATAAACTAGAAGAGCTTACTACAACTCAGAGTATTAGCTCCAAAAGCATTCAAAATTTTCTAGTTTTTTTTAAAACTGTAAATTCATATCGTTACATACATATTGCTATGGAAAATCTAAGAATAAAATTATACGTATCCACAACTGTATTTTACTTCACTGAATTATTGATGTTTGAAGTTATTTTCCTAGCCAAAATAAAAACTTACCTAATTCAATTTTTTGGATGGTTAAAATTTTTCTTGTGGTCTCTTCAGTTTCTAATTAGCCAGGTTTGACTGTAGTACAAATATAATGTAAGTCCCAAGCGAATCGATATTTTTCAATCCATTTGAAAACGGTACATATTTAAATATTCAAGAGTTCAAATTTGGATGAGAGTTTCGAAATAAATTTTATAATTCGGATTCTAGAAATATAGGATTAGATCCCATCTCTAGTAAATATAGAATTATATGATCGTTGTTCGCTTTTATCCTGAGAAAACTTGAGAGAACATTGGCACAGCTAAGTTTACTCAGGTTCCCTACCAAAGTAAGTTATGTCCTTTCTATTCCCCCTCTCCCCACCTGCCATCATCAGTGTAATGTAAAAGTTTCTGAACACACCCTGGTTTCTAGCTAACGCTAACACGCGTACTTGTTTCAATGGGGTTTACAAACAATGGAGTCAACTTAACCTGTTTTAGTGTGTAGTAAATAACCCCCTCACAGCCACAAACAAGGTACAATCTGGTTGAAAAATATAGTTATATAAAAATGGACGTGATTCAAATATAGAGATCTACTTTATTCTGTTTAGCAAGTTGGAAGTGTAGGGAACAAGATATAAGGGCAGTATGTATGCAGTTTTTATTACTAAACATTATTTTTGGTCAAATTAAATAAAATGTTTTCCCAGTAGAAACATGGTTTAATTTTCTTCACATGTTTATATCAACAGTTCTTGAATATCTGTCTTGGAATATAATGACAACTTTTTCTCTTAATTTAAATATTTTATCATCTAACGGCTTTATGTTCGTGACATTAAATCGCTGTTGATATTACAGTGTAGATAAAATTAAAATAGGCCTATATTTTATACTGGAGCGTTATTTTATTTATTTTGACCAATAAACGTTTTTATATAAAAATTTGAAAAAGACTGACATTAATAACTCGCGTTTTTTACACTCCCATTTTAACATTAGTCAAGAGAGTTTAATTAAATAATTTAAACGGTGTTAATAAAATTTTCACAACATTTCTTTGGTGCGCCACGTTTTAATACTCGTTCTGGTTATCCGCATATTAACACTTTTGGGCTAGTTGTGAGGATTATTATTTTGAGATGAAATGTACCCACGTTTGCGTGGAGGGAGGGTGGAAATCCATTTAGGAAAAAATCCTCATCACACAATACTGGGATTATAGCCCTAGTCTACACGCTACCAGGCGTCCACTCTATTGTAAGAGTAACCTCTCCTCAGTTTATATCATAGTACCTATTAGATATATTTCTAAAAAGGGAAATATTACACATCAATTGGCAGTCCCAGAAAATATTTACTCATCAATTTAATTATGGTCATGTGCACGAAGGTTTATTATGTTTAAAAAAAATTGAGTTAAGAAATAATTGTTTTAATACTACTCGACCAATTTGAAAAATCCAATAAATTAATTTAATTTGTGACACTTTAACATGTTTTGCATTAGCTTGATCTTTTTATACCATTTACATTTCCTTTAGATAGCAAAATACTTAGGGCCTTACTAATAAACTAAAGTTGTGTGTATTATTGATAATTTTGTAAATATATTTATTAAAACAGTAACCAACTTTCTAAATAAAAAAATAAAAAAACCTGAAAAATATGATAAAGGTCAACTTTTCATGACTCCCCGAAACAGAAAAAGGTTTTTTTTTTACGATGACGTCTGCCTGTGTATGTATCTTGGTCTAGAGCCGAAACCATTTTACTTATCGGGCTAATCTTTGTTAGGTTTTCCATAAAGTTTCTTCGAGGATATGAAATTAGATATCCAACCCTTAAACTAATGGTAATTTAATGAAGGGCATAAAGTAAAAAAAAAATCGCTTTCCTTAATATAAGCTCTAACTACTTCGATTAAATTTTTATATAAGCACTGTTTAACGTTATACACAAAATGTCGAGTAGAGATTGGGAGCTTGAATATAGAGGAAGGGAGCCCGCATTTGCGTGGCGGAAGAGTGGAAAATGATTTAGGAAATGCCACCCCCAGTTCACCCGAGTAAGATTCGAACCTCGATGTTCCCGTCCTCAGCAGTCTAGCTCAACATAATACTAGCGTGTTAGCTAACTACGCCACTGAGGTGGGTCCCATGAAAATTACTTTGAGGCTTCTTTAAATAATTAGTATAAATCGCCAATTTCGATTATATCTCCGCAACTATTTGAGATACGATTCAGCTTATCATTGTAATGTTGTAGTCCAACTATAATTAAGTATATTTTATTTGAAATATAGTTTTATATAAACAACTCACTTTGTTCGTTGTGGGCTCCACCCCTAAAACTACCTGAGAGTGTAAACTAATGCTATTCCAGCGTTGTTTTGAACGTTGATTTATTTTTACATTTTTATGATTCTAGCTGTCCCATAATAGTGTCAGAAAATTAAAAAAAAATGCGTGTAAAATGTGCAAAATCTACCTAAAAATAAAAAATCTAGCTCTGGTTCAATCCGTTTTTCGATAGGTCTTACCGTTTAGCCACAAGAGGCCTCCAAAGAAAGGTCCGCACAGATTTTAAAGTTGCTACGCTATTTTGACTTTTTTTGGAAGGTTAAAAACTTTTTGGAATTTTTCCGACGGCTACAAGCTAGAAGCTATAAGTTTGCCAAATTTCAAGTTTCTATCTCATCTGTAAGTGGGTAAACATTAATGTCAGTGAGTGAGTGAGTGAGTGAGTGAGTAAGCCATGTGGAGTTCTTTGACATTTATTGTTATTCTCTTTGGTGGACAGAGATGTTCCTCTTTATCTCAATGTTTCTGTAATATTTCTGCATACTATTTTATATATGATCTTTTTCTAGCGTTTCTAAAACAATACATATTAGTTTGTTTCACAAATCTTACGAATGTTTAGTAAATATCTCCTTTTTAAGATAAAATAGAGAGAAAGGCTATGCGGTTCACCGTGTAATCTTTCAATTTAAGCTGAGTAGTCCTAAATACGGTAAATCTGAGCCACAACATTTTTTAGCGATTAAAAGTGTATATGGTTGGTTTGTTCTACAATTAATCTTATATATATATTAGTTTTCTAGCTACAAAAGAGACACTTTAATTTAGTTCGAGTACTTCCTATATTATAAACACGCGATAAATAGATATTTCAAATACAAATTTGTAATAAAGTAACATTTTAACAAGTGCAAAGTAAGCCTCATGATTATTTTACTAAATAAAGTAAAGAGAAAAGAAGAGTAAGCTATATCCATCAAAGAACCAAGTTATTATGTTCAGTAGGAACAATCTTGTTAACCGTTTGCCCGCAATATCTGGGAAGGGTAGATATTACTTTATCGCTAGAAGCTGCAAGTGCGTGCGTTGCAAGACGCCTTTTTAAATGGAGTAAATGAGGTGGAAAATATGAGCGAGAGATATGAAGAAAGCGCGTGGCTAAAAGAGAGATAAGACAGGAGAGAAATGGAGAGAAAAAAAGGAGTTCTTGAGCACAATTTTAAAAGATTTCCTTCTTGCACTTAATGAAAGGACTAAAGAGAGAAAGGAAAATGGGGTAGAATCACATCTTGCTTTTGTAGATGAGAAGCCATGCCGTTCAAAAATACAAACTAAATAAATGTTGTAGACGCCATTGTAACAAAATATGATATGCATTATAAAAATATCTATATTAGAAAGACAAAATACTTTCATGAATATGGAATTTATGTAAATATATAAACAAAGATCAAATATAAATATACTTTTTATAAATGGTGAAAAAATTAGACAAATATTGTTCCTCATATTTTTATTACTAAACAAATTTTTGGCATAGTTATATATAAGATATTTGAAAAATATTGCCAATTTAAAAGAAAAAAAAACAGAATTTTTCTCAAAATTAATGGACTATAAATTATATTCCACTGCAGACGAGAGAAAGGTAATACTATCTATAAAAAGGAATGAAGAAGCACAAAAAAATAGATTAATAAAAAAAGGAACCAGACGAAAACACAAAATAAAATTACATCGTAAAATAAACTAGGGTGACATAAATACGTGTCGTATTTTTCTCATGAATTGCAAGAACGGGTGGCTGGGCGCAAAGGAATTGTATATTACACTACGACATAAACCGTGATTAAACCTTGTTGGCACGGTTGGCATCACTGGCCTACGTGTCGAGTAGTATAGTCGGGTGAAAATAAAAGGGGTACATTATTATCATCAACTATTCCTCACTAAACAAGAATAATCTTTCATATTTACAATATAGCTAGTGAAATAGGGATTAAGAAGGTGGAGTTTTAGAGGAAATACACCCTCACTGGCGTACAGGGAGAGTAGAAAACCACCCTCAGTACATTCAGCTGGGTTTAGAACCCCGATGTCTCCATTAACGACATTACCAGTTCATCAAAAGACGTTAGACTATATGGCTACCAATGGAGGCGAAGACCTTTTTTATTTCTAAAAATAAGTTTCTTTCGGTTGAACAAAACATTGCTGGTCACCCCTGTTTAATTTTGTTCATGCATTTTTTCTAAGAACAGTTTTCTACTACCTTTCGGGCTACACACTTATATAATATTTACATTTGTGTGTTAGGGATGACTATGGTTGCATTTAGAGGAATTGTACCTACATTTGCATGGATGGAGAATAAACCATCTAGGATAAACCACTCTCATTATATCCGAGCAATACTCGAGCCCCAATCACTCCGTCATCGGCAATATAGTCTAATGCGAAAGTGACTCCTTAGGGCTTAGACCATTTGGTTACTGAAGAGGGTTCTCTGGTGATGATGTCAGTTTTCAAATTCCGACAGTTGATATTGGAGGTGATTTTTCCTAAATGTTTTACCCATTCTCTATCCACGCAATTAAAGGTACATTTCCACTTAATTATACATAACCAATTAGTGTAATTAAATGCGAATATCCTGGATGGGTAGTAAGATTAAGTGAAAATCATTTAAAAACTAGTATATGAACGCTTGTCGGATATCAAGGGGTCACGGTGGTCTCAAAGACAAAAAATTGGGCTCAACCCCTGAAAAAGATTCGTAACCACTGGTGTAAACAAATTAAGATATCTCAAAAGGGTAGTAAGAAGCAACACGCGGTGTAAAAAATAATATATGTATTAATGTAATATTTTAAAAACAAAGTTAAAGTTATAAACAAAATATTTTCCAATTATTTAAATAATATTCATAATTTCCAAGTGTCTCACTAAATTCAATCAAGTTAATTTTCAAAGTGTAACACGTACGCACAACCAAATTAATCATGACATATCAAATAAGTATCAACTGTAGGGACTGACGGCTGACTGCAAACCAGTTCCCAAGACAGCGGCGAAGTTGAGGTTGAATGATTGATAGACCAACAGTGTAAAGATAGGAAGATGAGTGAGGCAGGGATGCTGTTCGTCACCCAGTTTGGTCTGAGAAGTCCTGAAGGGACGTGGAATTTTCTGGATAGAAGGACTCGTCATCAACACAATAAAATACGCAGATGTTTAGAATTGCTGGCCAAAATTAAAGAAGAGTTGTGGGATGTGATGGATTGGCTGGTGGAGGTATGAAGAAGATATGGCATGGAGATCAACTGTGAGAAGTCAAAAGTTATGCTGATTTAAAAAAATGAAGAACCACTGAAAATCAAAATTGGTAACCAAGAGTTGGTAAACACAGAGAGGTTAGAGTAAAATTTACAACTGTGGATTTATGACCTCTTTAAAATTGCTCCAAGATAATGAATCTTGATAAAATTTTGGCCATCTCACTCCCGCAAGGGACAATTTAAATTGTTCCATACTGGAGATAGAGGTGAGATCTAACCAAAAAAATACAACTTCTGAAAATGTTAATTTAAATTGATAATACTAGGGTGGAGATGAAAGAAATATTAATAGAAAAGCAAAACCATCCTGAAAATATAATATAATTAATATAAAATTGTAACCTCGTTATAACGACCTAAAAATTGAGGTTACATTACTCACCACCCTGGCCCCAGTTTACTAGTCTGAGCAAAACCACGGCTCTGCGACAACTCCTGGCACTATTTAATACCTGACTGAATCGGGGACCATAGTTAATTCCTCGTCGCTGTTATTAAGCCGTGCCCAGAAAAAAAGAAGAGTGAAATGCATAAGTGTTCACTGCGTTGTACCGACTATGTTTGGCAAGCTCGTAGTCTGGTCCTTTACGATGACGTCTAGGGGGACGTTGTACCTTCCAGCTTATTCTCCAAGGTCACTACCCCTTACCCCTATCCCCCGATCATTCCCACTCCTTGAGAACAAGTGATAGATTCAAGTATTATATAGATATAGGTTTCTGTAATGTTGTAACTTATTGCAATACTGGCTTCGTCAAGGTGAGCGACGCTGTTATAGTTTGATAAATATCTTCGTACTATAAATTTCCTTTCGGCTTAGTTAATTTAACCTTTTCAAAATTATCGTTTCAGAATCTCTAAATATTAAATTAATTATTTTCTGTCATGGATTTCATGCTATATGGACTTAGTATTTTTGGACTCTTAAGGTCAAGATAAAGCTTAAGGGCCAGTTTCATAGTCTTTGCACGGTTAGAGTAAAACCGTATTTTCAACTCTGAAACTATGCATTTCATTGGGGATATTTGGTCCCCAAGTTTTCTCGTAATTTCAGCATATTCGCATCACGGATCTCTTTCAAATCCTTAATGTATTGACAGCTTGGTTCGTTAGCCAGATCAACATATTTTAGTATCATGTAGAGTTTAATCATATTGTTATTTGTTAATAGATTATTTAATATTATTGCTACAATTTAGAGTTCACCGACTTTTAATTTGAGATGGAGCCGCGAGATGGTGAGATACCTTTATATTCATTGCTTTGGTAAATTTTGTACCTGGTTTACGTTGCACGAAGTTAGGCTTGAAACCACCTGAAGGTGCTAAATACTGTTAAATTGTTTGTTTATCCTTTGATTTGTCGGCTGCCTCCAGATGAAAAGAAGGGCTATTAATAAGTTAATATTCTATCATTGAGCTTTAGAAGCTTAGTTAGTAAAACTTACATTCACTTGGAATTGTGTGTTTCTTTAGCATATTTGGCTCACAAGTTAAATTTATGTGCCAGCCACTTGGCAGCGTCATTATTAAATTAAATTAACGCATTTTTGTGATTGATTACAAATTAGGTCCTGTTCAGATCTAGGAGGCCGAAAATATAATGAGGGCATATCATATCTTATTTCAAGCAAATTAGGAGACTCTGAAAAGGGTACTTCGATTGATGTTAGATAAATATTTTAGGAGCATACCTTTATTAATTATTCATATCAAAATAGAGCTCGTGCGATATAGTTTGATTTTGCCTGTATATTGAATCATGACTAGCTTAAGATAAATAGATAGATAGTTTGTAAGGTCAATTTAGAATTTGTTGTATCATGAGTTTTGAGCCGCCATTTATGGGTGAGAGTAGGCATTTTTGTGAATTTGATATATTAGTTGTTTAGTGTGGTGACTAATGCGAAGCAGTCCAAGGAACTAGCAGCCTGCAAGGTAAATTGAACACCACGTCTCTCATGTAATAAGAGTTTGCTTTGGCTATAACTTTTTCTAAAGTTATTTTGTATACTTATTAAATCAGGTCCTTTCTCTCGAATGTTCATTTTAAATAACTATTGTGATTCGTACGAACACTGATGTCACCTTACACATTTAAGCTGTCTCACACGTCCCATCAAGTTGTATATGTTTTGTTATTTAAAATAAAACTCTCTCTTCTTACCTCCTTAACTATTATTTCTGAGTGGGCATGGGAGGTTACACGATATTAATTTTTCTTTTTAAATTGACATCTCACAACATTTGAAGATCGTGACGTTTAAATGTCAACAATAATCCCTCTCTCTCTCTGGCTTGGCCTATACCTTCTCTCTCACACTCTAGTTTTCCCTGATTGCTACTAGGGGTGCCAGCTTGAACACAAAAAAGACAATGGCCTCCGTACTTGAAACACTCTTTGTAAATATTGTCCATCGCAACCTACCAGTGTTTATTTTGTATATTTCCATGTCCTCTTAGATTTGTAGAATGTTCGGATGCCATGCTTGTTTCTATAAAATAAACATTATGAAAATACGGCGTTGTTGGCTAACTTTCCGAGCTCCATGTGCTCGTATTTGACTTAGACTTACACTTAGAAATACTAGAAAGCTATTAAATAAACAGGGGTAAGGTCTGTTATGTCACACAAGCTAACTTTTTATCTGTATGCATTGTTATTTAGTTTGTTAATTTTATTTTATTATGTAGTTGTGCTCACATGTCACACAAGCTACATAGTTTATTATAGGAAGGACCTTATCTGACAGTAAAGTTACAATATCTACTTTCACATATTCATAAGTCAAGTCATGTGATCTTAAGCTGTCCCTTCTGGTAGATATTACAAATACATATAACAAAACAATAAAATAGCATAATGTTATCAATTTTATTATGACAATTAGACTGTAACCGTCCACTATAAACACGTTTAGTAATTTACACTAATGGGGTATGGATGATAAAGGTATAAATAGAGAAAGTGTACTCAAAATATCCTGTAAGTGGAGTAGAAAACTCTTTTTGAAATAACAATCTCAGTATACCCGGCCGGGATTTGATCCCCAATTATTTGTTACAGACAAATCAAATTGGATAAGCTTTAAATTTATTTCACGTGTTCGCCAGTGAAGGTGTATTATAATTATTTTTATTTTTGGCCTCCTGTGTGGTCTAGTGGTTAGAACTCCTGGTTACAGATCCATATGTCCCGGTTCTTATCCCAGGCGCTTCTAGATCTTCCTGTGAATTATTGGGTCTGGAACAAGGTCAACTCAGCCTCGGGAGGACAAAGTAGGAGATGTTTGAATAAAGAATTAGTAGCTTTGGTCTAGAAAACTGGGATTAATGGCTGAAGGATTTTTTGGGCTAACCATATGATACTCTCTATCCGCAAATGTTGGCACTATCTTTGCCGACATGAGGCGGTCGCTTGGTCAGTATAGCTCGCTTGCAGGCTAATACCATGAAGTTTTATTATTAATATTATTATTAATAGTTACAAAATGACAAATGTTACTTTAGAATTGTTTCTTGAAAATGGAATGTCTATTGATATATCAAAGACCAAATCCATATATTTTACTAGAAAAACTAATCATATCTTTTCTAGCTTATAAATTGGTCGATGATATCCTGTTCTCCTGGACAACAGCCTGTACTTTCAGTATCAAGTTGACCATATAATATCTCATTCATTGAAATTACTTGCACTTATTAAATTTATTAGTTATTATATGAGAAAGTTGGCTGTATTTTATTTCTATACTACGCCTTGTTTAGATCTAAGCTTGAATATGCTAGGGTTGCTTGGAATGGTATTACCTTAACTGATTCTCTCAGAATGGAAAAAGTTCAACGTAGATTTGTTGCTGCTTGCTGTGATAAATTTTTTCTTAGCCGGATTTATTATGATTATAACAGAATTTGAAACCTTTTAGAGCTCCAAAACCTCTTCTCGCATGGATTTGATTGTGATAACCATTTTGTTTTTAATATTTTAAATAGCAGCAGTTATTTGAATTAATGCGTTTACTAACACTCTTTAACAGTGAAATTCATTATTTAATATTCTTTCCCTTGTTTACTAACTTTTTATCTGTATGCATTGTTATTTAGTTTGTT
The DNA here is from genome assembly GCA_902151455.1 of Timema bartmani. NCBI lineage: Eukaryota > Metazoa > Arthropoda > Insecta > Phasmatodea > Timematidae > Timema > Timema bartmani. The sequence continues at coordinate 47,387 of CABFWB010000057.1, forward strand.
ATTTTTAATTTATTATGTAATTGTGCTCATATGTCAGGTACTTGTGTATTTTTCAGTGCTGGCCTGTTATAGTTTTCGCGACTGTTGGCCAACACTATAATAAATGATATTCGAAATAATTAATTTTATTATTACAACTTATACTAGACAAGAATATTGATATTATCTTTAACAAGGACTTATTCAAAACACATGAATTGACGTGTGAATGAAAGTCGTACTAGTATATTTTGTAACCACTAGTTACCTGCCATCGTAAGACAAATACATTTATTCTTAATTGTGTTACATACGCGCATTTACATCCAAACATTTAATTTGATTTAAATTGGATTCCCGCAAAACAACGGTTAAAATAAAAGAATAAAATTGTGTTTCCAAGCTCTGTTGAAAACGTAATTAGTGGAACTAGCCGGTATACTCAATCGATGGGTTTAATTTTTAGATAAAACATATTCAGTTTAAAATTAAAACCACTGTTCCAGATAGTGGTGTGTATTAAATAATAATAATACCATTATTAAAGGTTTTATTGTACATTTGAATGATACTGTTTTAATATCATTGTAAAGAATTACGCCAACAAAAATATTACCTTATTTACTCTTAAATGTTTTATTAATCTTACACATTCCTTTTTTTTGTAATTTTCTATATTTTTAATCTTACGGCATATATAACAAGGGAAGGGACATAACATCTAGGTTAGGTCACATTATGTGTAGACTATTAGCCGCTCTGAGAGGGGTACACCATAGGAGTTTGTCTACCCGCAATGAGATGATGTGATGATGATTGTTATTATGAAGTTGTGGAACCGGTATGAGTCTTAACCTAACTTAAATATAGATATCCTACTCCTGGTGACCGTTGGGATCCTTTCCCTTTAGGAGAAAAACACCCAAGGAACCAGCCGGGAATAGAATCCAGGATATATAGGCTCGTAGCAAGGTGCAATGACCACTACATCAGGGGGAGTGTTTCCGATATGTTAATTTCTTTATAATAATGTGAAAAAAGACATAGTAACCACTCTGAGAAATCTATAGGCCTACAATTTGTTACCATTATCAATTTAAGATGGCATTTTACTCTTAAAATAACAATATTTATAATTATTTTTCTGCTACCAGTAATTCAGATTTATCTGAAAGTATAGTTGATTAAACATTTTTTGTATTTCTTTTCAATGCCTAGGTTAATAGTTTAGCCACATTTTATAAAATTATTAACAGTTAAAACCTCTTTTATCATTGGCGTGACGTGGAATGGAGTGTTGCGCGGGTAAGCATAGTTAGTTGAAACTGTAGCGGTAAATGGTGCTCATCACTCAGTAGAACTCTCATTGGCCAATTATAAACAAGCGTGCACTCCTATTTGAGGTATGTAGAACAGAGAGAGAATAGCCCATGTATGATGCATCAAATGGATATTGAGTGAGCGATAACGTATCATAAGTAGGTTTTAACAAGCTCTGCATACCGTGAAACCAATCCACGACACCCCAATGCCTTTTTAAAAATGTCTAAACACTATAAATTGCTTCAAGAGAGATTTAGTTCCAAGCAAATTATCTCTATTCTCTGGTAGGGACTTCACCGATAGTCACCAGAAATAAACTAACCCTCTTCATTTCTCCCTTTCAAATACATTTCTAGGTAAGGCTTTGGAAAGCTAAATTTTGATATACAAATAGTGGAAAGATTTTAAGTAGATAATAGAAAGATTAGCCGAGTGAGAAGTGTTCTAAAACAATAAACTTTTGGAACCGTATGTCAATAGGTTATTTAACCCGCTTCAGTGGTCGAATGGTCTAAGGCATGTGTCCCCAACCTTTTTGTACCTTAGAGCAAATTCAAAACTAACGGTAGTGCGGTGGGCACCAATCACTTTTTCAAGGTAAATTTACTAACTCCCTCCAGGCTCAGAGGTCAGTCTCAACGCTATGCACACGACCGGTCAACTGCCATGTTAAGTTTTCAACAGTGATTTTGACGTTACATGTGGTTGTGGGTAGTACTCAAGGCCTTAGCCTTGGGTGGAATAGGGGGACCAACCCCCTCCAAGCTGACAAAAAGTAAATTTTAAAAATACTAATTAAAATACAATTTTAAAAATACCAAAATAAAGACACAAGGAACTATTTAACTAATCACCACCATTTTGGTGCTTGGGTACATTTTTAAAATATATATTTACTCTGTGTTTATTCAGGCAACAAAGCTTGGTAGAAGACCCATGCCAAGAAGGAAATAGGAGGTATTACCATGGTATTAGTGAGTGTAGGGTGAATGATGGATAGGGGTAGGTCTTTGAGATTAGGAAAAAGCAAAACCATTCAGCTTTAAACTACGGTTCTTCCAAGTAAAAGTACACTTTGTAAATGAGCCGGAAAAGAAAGAGGCACGAGAGGGAGTGATTGGAAAGAGGGGGGCTTTCAATCACCAACTTCTTGAGAAAAGCATACCTGGAGATAAGCACAAACTTGATTTTTGTCGGAAAAGTGACAGATTAATATTATTAATCAAGGACTTTTCAGCTGTGGTCAAAAAATGGCAGGCAGACGCAAAAGGCTCGGCGGGCGCCATGGCACCCGCGGGCATAGGGTTGGGGACCCATGGTCTAAGGCATCACTTTCGCATTAGACCAGCCTGCTGATGACGGGGAGATCAGGGCTTGAATTATGGTCGGGTCTATTGAGGGAGGTTTTTTCAAAATTGTTTACAATATACTTCCACGCAAATGTGGGTATATTACCTCTAAACTGATTCCTTCCTCATCCCTACATTTAAATTTAACTTCATGAAAAACACACACTAACGATAACACCAAATTATCTTTTCTCTTAAAAGCGATTACATATTATTTATAATGAAATAATAATATGTAACATATGGTGAAGTACTCTACATAATTGAATGTTATGTAACATAAATATATAGATATTTATTTCTTTAGAGCTTAAAATCTATGATACAAACAATTACTACCAATAAGCTTAATATCAAAGTTATTTGCAAACTACAAACATGGCTGCTAATATTTGTTTACGTTTGCATGGATAAATATAATATTTTCAGTTGAGATAGCTTTTTATTTATCCTTGATTAATTAATCTGTGAAATGTTAATTAATTTTGATTAAAAATGAAAATAAAACTATTGATATTTGTTAATGAAAATAAAACTATTGATATTTGTTTCAATATAATAATTGATCACACTATATTATTTTATAAATTCAAAATTGTATTTGGAAATATGTTCCAGTAAAAAAAAATATATATAACAGGATGTTACTTTTTAGTTGAAATAAATGCATACACACACACTCACACTTTTTTTGTATAATGTTGACTTTGTTGATGTTAAAATAATGAAAGTTTAATTTTTATTGCTCAATATTAAATTAACAATTATATATAAACAAACAATTATGTAACTTAAAACCAATTGCAAATATAAATAAAACTAAACTGTGTTCAATAGGTAATCATTTTCAATTCAATATAGTTAATATTGAGAATAACTTCAAGTCAAATGCCATCATTATAAACATTTGTTTATTATAATATAAATAAAACAGAATGTGTATCTGTCTTTCTGATGATCAACAAAAATCTTGATGTTCAGTAAAGGAGAAATAAGTCAAAGGAATATATAACTAGAAGTAAGGCTACAGTATGTAATGCAATTTGACAAGATTGACGAGCTAATGATTATATAAACTGACGTCTTGAATCCGCTGAGCCACGGTTATTATTCATGACAATAACGTACGGTACCATTGAATATAGTCTTAATTTATTTTCTGTTTGAACTCACCCAAAAGGAAAAAATATCAATTTGTAATTAAAAGAGAAATTATATGGTAAATTTCAACTTGAAATCTAAAAATTAATTAAAAGATATTTCATAGTTACTTTTTTACTAAACTACACAGGTATAGTGCCATTCCACGTATTTATTTGATTCTCTCTTACATTTACACAAATAGATATACATACATAAATTACATACTTACAGCTTCTCCCATTAAATGGAATCCATAGCAATATAGTAAATGTTTACTCAAATTGTGAGGTACAGCTCACCAGTGAAGCAAAAGTTTAGACTTTCAGGTGAGGAGCAGATTGGTTATATATTTAAACCAATTGTTCATTAACTATGACTTGCTAAGTTCTGTTTAACAATAACAATAAAAAATGAAAGTTTCGCTGTGGCAAATGAAGCTCTACAAGTTATAGTGATATTTTCATTCGTATATCTATGTGTATGACGTAAATCAAGATTACAAAAACCAACTGCCACTAAAATCTTGCCTTTTCCTCTGTACCAAAAAAATAGAACTTTACCTGAACCTTCTCTTTGACAGAAGAGCAAAAAAAAATCTTTTGATTTATTTTGACGTAAAATAATTTATTTTTTAATATAAAGAAAGTTAGGATAGAAAGTACTCTTAATTTTCTAGTGAGGCTTGAGGACAAAAAATTTAAGAAACTTTCGTATAGCACAAAAACATATGAATGAAATCCAGTGTTTTTTTTATAATGTGTTTTTTTTATTGCCAGTTTAACATCTCATACCATTTGAACACCAGTTTTTAGAAATTCAAAACTGTGAAAAAAGAAAATTGGTATTTGATATTGACGTAAGTAAACCTTAGGGTGTGTCCATTTGTTATATTTTTTAAGGCATTTATTGGAGCCTAATGCATTAGGCCACGTGAACACTGGTGAGTGAATTCAGGCGTCTTTAAAAAAAATCTTTTACGTAATTTGCAAGCCTGACAGCTCAGAGCTTGTAGCCAACAGATCCATGCAGCTAAAATAAAACAAGAAACATAAAAAAATTGAAATTTGTCATGATCTTATTTACCTAAGGTAGCTTTAGTTTGTGTTTTATATATTTTACAGCCCCGACTTCTTAAATCGCGTGATCATTGGTGTAGGAGACTCCAAAACCAAGGAATATAGAAATCGGAATGTTGGCTGCTTAGGAAAACTTGTGGCACTTAAGAATTTTTTAAACTTTTATATATTTATTTATTGCAAGTCAGATGATCTAGGCTGCGTGACCATTTGTGTAGGAAACTACAAAAAACCTATAAATAATAGGTTAAGATAACAATAATTGAGAATTGTTATAGTTATAATATAAAAAATATTATAAGCACCACTAAAAATAGGTTTGACAACTTTGGTTTTAGCTTTAACACAATAGGTGATGTTTTAAATTCTGGCTTGGAAATTGAGAGTTAACTTAAAAAATGTCATTTGAATTTAACTAAATGGTATTTTTACTGATTACAATTAAAACAAAAAATCAAATTTGTTTTCAAACAATTGTAAGAAATACACTGTACAATTGATATAATACATTGTCTATATCCTTACTAACAGGCCTCGTATTTATGTAAATGAAATATGGCGTCAAAAACGCACGCATGCTTGTGAATCGCGCTTGAGACAAGAGAAATGGATATTCTCAAGACAAGAACACAAGATGATTCACGACAGTATTTTCGTTAACTGTCTCGCTCAAGGAGCTAAGAGTGATGGGAGGTGAGCCCTTTTCAGTCTTTGTTAAGACCAGATGTCACATCTTGAGATGGCTGCGATATAAATTATTTTCTACTTTGTATAGTGAATTTTAAAATGAATTTGTGAAATATCAGAAAATTTGAATACTAACATAGTAAATGGTGGGACACAGCTTTACATACTTTCTCATTTAGTCTATTATAGTTTGTGAAAATATTTTTAAGTCAAATATGAATAAACTACCGCTTAGTATAAGCCTTAATCAGAACACTTTTTTTATAATATTATAAGACAATCTTTAGATATAAATTTATAACCAAGTTTGAGTTAACAATTTAAAAAAAAATCCAACTAAAAAACTGATCTTGGTTAGTTTTTGAAAAATTAAAATGTATTCTTATTTATAAAACAATCCCCAAGTAATCATATTTTAACAAAATATTCAAAACAGTTTTCATAAAATATCAAATGTCTAAAAATTAGTCTCCAGTAAATTACCCTTATGTTAGAATTAGAATCAATTTCATGTTTTGGTCTCGAGGTATAATTTTAACATTTAAATATCAAGTTTAAACAAAATACCACCAAACGGTGTTTTCTGTAGCCCAGGTACGGTTAATAGGGATAGGCAAAAATATACACACGGGGACATATAAAGTTGTAAGACTCACTTTTTTGAGCTCGGGGCACATAAAACGTCAAGGTTCGTCACAATCTCTAGGTATAAAATGTTAACGATTATAATATTTTTATTTATTGGAGAAAGTAAATTTAAGATTAGATTAAATAATTTAATCTCTGTATTTAGTTTATGAGTTTACTCAAAAGTGCGGTCACAGGTGCTAAAAGCCCTACGCCTGAAAAACAATGAGATATATTCAAAGCCGTCATTGTAATATAATTATAATACTTCAACGCCGTGAGATAAAAACCATACTATACTTCATACTTGTATGTAGTGCGGGTCGTATCATTAAAACAAGGGAATCAGGTAGTTAGTACATTAATTTTTATTGTTCGAGTTTTTTAGGGTAGCATAGCTTTAAGGTGAGTTAGGAAAACCCTCAGCCCCCAGGATATATGATAATTATTATTATTTTAAGCTATTATTGTTTTGAAATTAATACACCATATTTTATTTTAATTTGTTAATATAACATAAACTGTAAATTATTAATTCCATTTTCAATTTCCTTTATTAAAAAGCCGCCCAACAGTCACAAGAATATGAACACATATATCATACTTGCAGAGGGAAAATATTAATTATAGCTAAATATTAATTAAATTAGTGAATTGAGACAATCTGTTGATACAGTGAGGTATAGTGGTTAATACCCGAACAATTGGAGTTATTTATATAACACTAATTAAAATAAGATTTATTTTAAAAATATTTTAATTAATATAAATAGTGTTATTAATTTTAGGGGATTTACTTAAATATTAAATAACACACCCAATTTGGCTCTTATTTTGTGATAAAAGTCAAATTCAGAAAATCTAGAATAATGGTTATAGTATAAGTATCAAACTTTCAACTATGACTCTTATAACAAACCTAAGCCATAGATATAATTTTATTTTGCACTTCCTTCAAGAGAGAAATAAGGAATTGTACCAGAGTTGTTTTCTAGAAAATCGACATTGAATTATTGCTCACATATCAGCCCAGTATTCGGAGGAATTGGAGTTCGAATTTAATCCAGGTGCACTAAAGTTGTTTTCAAGATTTGATTTTCACTGTAGCTCTCTCATAATTTGCGTGCTAGTATGGGTAATTTTTTTCTAATACGTTTTATTAATCCCTAGTATGAGTCATCAATAATTATTATATTTGACGTAATAATTATAAATACTGTATTGTTAATAAATATTGTGTCACGTATTATTACTACTAAAATATAACCACATGAATGTGGTAGTGTTTGATTTAGAAGAAATGAACCCGAATTTAGGTGGTGGGAGAGGGGAAACATTTCAAGATAAGAAACTACACAATAAATCTGTCCAATTTTAAAAGCCATCAGTGGAAAACCAGTCTAGATGGTCTTGAAATTTAATCTGTTGACACAATAATACGGGTAACAATTTTATTAAATTTATTATTATGGCTCCGAAAATTGGCCATATTGTAAAAACTCCACATGACTCCAGGTAATAGAAAGGTTGCTTATTCCTGTTATAAAGCATTATACAATCCAAGAAAGAGGTTATATTTCCCAGGAAAGCGTTTTAGCTGTGAGCTAGCAAAGAGAGAAAATAAATACGCTGAGAATATACCAGGGAAATTATATACCCGGTTGGTAACTAGCGACAGTTTTACAACAAATTAGTTCCCCAGTTGCCATATAGAATCAAGCATTCATACACAAAAGAACCCATCTCTAAGACTGTCTTAACAATTCAAATTGTGAGTCACACTCACGGGTTTGTTGAATATGGAACATGTTCGAGAACTATTTAAGGATGTTGTCTAGCTATGACGTCACGACAAACCAAGTTAGGATTTCCCATGTTAATAAATTTACGTTTTATTAAATGATTTTTAAAGATATAATATTGAAACGAGAACCATAAACTCTTAAATAATTTAAGAAATGGTTCTATAATATCAATATTATTTATTTTTAAGTAGTATTTTTTTGTCAAATGTATTTTTTTATATATTATCTAAAACTCAGGTTATTTAGCTTTATCATGTAAGAGTCATCCTGTCAGGATGTGGATTAAAAAAAGTCCGTGAAAGCGTACGTCTATCTAGAAAAGGAAAAAATAACTGTTATAAGCAAGTCAATGTTTTCAAGGTGCAAATAGTATAGCGAGTGTGTAAACTCGTCAGAGGAAGAAGGGAAAAATGATCAGCAAGTAAACTAGAGGCCTCATAGATTGACCTTCTCATTTTATTCCCTCTATTTATATATCATGTACTGATGTCTTGAAGTGTGATAGTGTTCAGATTGATTAGGCGCGTCATGATAAGATGCAACCCGCTTTGCAAACATATCTTCGAAATCTCCAAGTAGGCAACGTCGTTATGTAAAACAAGGAGTATTTTCTAAAATCCTATTTTAGTTTATCACAATACTGCCTTAATATGAGTGAATAATAATAATATTTAGCACCGCGTCTTACTACCCGTTCGGGTTATACGCTTAAGTACTAATTACGCTAATGGTTTAGGAATTGGGACGGTTGAATTTAGAGGAAGTTAACCCGCATTTGCGTGGAGGGAGAGTGGAAAACCATTTAGGAAAAACCACCCCCAGTTCACCCGACCGAGATTTCGAAACTCGACCTCCCCGTCCTCGGTGGTCTAGTTCAACACAACTAGCGCGTTAACCAACTACGCCACCGAGGTGGGTAATATGAGTGAATAATGACCATGAGCAAGGGATGAATCCTTAATAGCTTAGGCTCTAGGGGTAGAGCATTGCCGCATCATCACAAGGGTCCCAGGTTTGTTTCCCGTGTAATTATTTTAAATAATTGAAATATATTTTCAGTGACGGATAGATCCGTAACCTAAATATCATTCCATATTCATAATGAATAACTTACAAGGCTTTAACATTAATAATAGAGGTAAGAGGAGAGGTAATTTACATTTTAAAGACAAGGATAGATAAAGGGGTGTGAATGTGTCAACATTCATAGTGATAGGCATTCTAAACAGGGGAAAACTCGTTTAAGAACAGGTTTTTCAACTCCACCTGCAGATAAAACCGTTAAGATCTACATTTTTTGAACAATTATTTTTGTAACCCACAGTGGTGACTGAGTGGTATAAGATTTAAGCCTATCTTTATCACTGTTAATGGGAGACCAGGGCTGGAACTCTTCCGGATGTCCATGCGACCCGACTTTAGGATTAGGTCAGGTAGGTTGGTAGCTAGCGCTAACTTCGTACTGAGATTAGAGGACTGGAATAGAGGTTTTAAAAATATAACTCTCCCATTCTCTAATTAGGTGAATGCTGCTTCCCTGCAGAAGTATTTCACTTAGACTAACCTACTCACCAATAACACTTATCTTAAGTGCTCTTTCATAAGTGTCTAACTACTCATACAGGTTATACACATATTTACACTAAAGGGTAGCAATGTAGAATATATAATTTAAAGGAAATGTACTCGAGTTTACGTGGAAGGAGAGTGTGAAACTATTTAGTAAAAAGGATTTCCAGTAACTCTCACTAGGATTATAGCACCGACCTCATAGTCACCTGCAATCCATTTTACGAGTATTAGGGGAGTGATGCCTTAGAGCTATCAGCCACTGGATAAAATATTCAAAAAAATTATCAGATCGTTTACGATAACTAAACAAGTTTAAATTTTGAGTTCAAAGTTAAAAAAAAAAGTCTATGACGATTTACGCGTAAATTTGTACTTCTGTTATTGCTGGAAAAGGCTTAGAAATCTAGATATAGCCTTTTTATATAAAATAAAATCAAGTTTTGGTGGGTTCACAAAATAAAAGTTTAAGATAAGTTATCAAACATTTTTTCAAAACATTTTAAAATTAAGATTTTTTTTAAATGGTTATAGCTTTCTCCTATAGCTTGGTGAAAACAATATTATTAAAAAATTTCAAACCACCTAATAAATAATCTGAAATTTGTAAACGTCTGCTACTGTTCTCAGTGCACTAAGACGAAGCCTTCTTAAGAGCCCGTCCCACCCCATGGATAAGACCTAACTTAGGTAGATAGCATGGCTTTAACCAGCTGTAGCATCGTGATACGATTTTATATATCCTTATTTAGAATTCTGTGTAATGTAGATAGTTAAAACAGTTTTACCGTATTTTAAAACACACAAAGAAATTTAAAAACATTTTGTTTTATCACCGCGTCTAACTACCCATTCGGGTTATACACCTATGTACTAATTATACTAATGGTTAGGGATTAGGAAGGCTTAATTTAGAGTAAACGAACCTACATCTGCGTGGAAGGAGAGTGTAAAACCATTTAGGAAAAACCACCTTCAGTGCACCCGACCGGAATCGTACACCGATCTCCCCATCTTTGGGAGTCTAGTCCAACACTAGAGTAGCGCGTTAAACCACGGGGCCACCGAAGCGAGTATCATCATTATTTTAGAATTAAAAATCTTTTAAGAATATTCCAATTCCACTGTTATCAAGTGAATAATCTAGAAAAAAACCCGTACTTGGACCAATTTTCATGTTTAAGTGCAATCGTGTAGGACCTATTTAATTTCCCGATTAATCGCCCGTGAGAAAGGTTTTTAAGTCATTATCAACTTTGTTATTAAAATTAATGATCCATAAAAGTAAACTAATTTAAAATGCAATTGCTGAAACGTCGTATTATTTACTTCTTCGTCCTCTATGCTTAGGAGTAGTTTTGTTTTTAGAAGGCTGTGTTTGAGCAAACAAGGGAGTAATCCGACCAGCGATACCGGATGGATCCGAGTGGAACCGATCGGGTGACTAGCTCAATGGCTCTGTCTGTCGGAGACGTGCGACAACACACAACAAACGAAGTGAACAGACCAGAGGGGACCCAACGAAGCGTCAAATTGGTGAGCGTCGTCATACGATGCGCCTATCGCAAAGCCCCAATGCTCTTTGGTCATTTTCGACGGTGTAAAAAAAAAGCAACAAAAACTAGATTCAAACAAAACTAAACACAAATACATATTTAGCACAATGTCTTGCTAACCTTTCGGGTTATTCGCATAAGAACTAATTACTCTAATGTGTTAGGGATGAGGAAGATTGAATTGTGAGAAATTGTAGCCCAATTTTCGTGGAGGTAGAGTGTAAAACCATTTAGGAAAAAGCTTACCTAAATACACCTGAAGAATTTTAGAGGTAGTCGACCCGAATTCGCGTGGCAGGAGAGTGGAAAATCATTTAGGAAAAACAACAGTCAGTAGATCTAACCGGGATTCGAGCCCCGTTCTCCTTTTTATTGGCAATCTAGTCTATTGCAAAATTAACACCTTATACCATGCGGCCACCGAAGTAGGTCATAGTTAGTACATACGCGTATAGCCTGAACGGATAGCGAGATGATGTGGCGTAAAAACAATTATTCTCTGTTAAGTAAATAATTAGATAAATTAATTTTTCCTATATTATTTATATGATTAAATCAAAAATACGGCTATTTAGGTTTACTTTAAATTCCTCTTCTCATCTAAAAGGACAATAAGTACTTACATAAAAAGTCACTCGGATCCAATTACGGCCAAGTAGAGTCTTCTTGGTTGAATGTTATAAAGAGTCGCGGTCACAAAAGACCTTTCTTGAAGGATGAAAGGTTTGTTTGAGAGACTACACATCAGGTTGATGTAGACTAAGCTCCGTGCGCACGCGAGAGAAAGCCATTGTGTGCGTGTGTGTGTGTGTGTGTGTGTGTGTGTGTGTGTGTGTGTGTGTGTGAGGGGCTTGTAATCCTGTTTGAAGTTGACCATTAGTCTGGGAGTTTCAACGATGCTTTGTGCATGCGACTCCTCACTATGTATTTTCGTTTCCTCTACGACCGCCCCCTCCCCGGCCCCCTATCTTCCACGCCCAAAAGTCAAGGAGGGATTCTTGAGGCTTTCGGGAATCTAACAAAAGTATCGTCAAAATATGTCCACGTTGATATAAAATGGACTAGAAGATTTTGATAACTCTAATGTTTTGAAGAGTCAAAAAAGTTTTTTTTTGACTTTTATACTAAATTTTATTTTGATTGGAGTTTAGCTCTGCTATTTTTTTTGTAGCACTGCATCTTACTACCTATTTGGACTGTACGCTTATCTACTAATTGAGTTAATAGTTTTGGGGATGAGGATGGTTATATTTATAGGAAGTGTAACAGCATTTGCGAGAAGGGAGAGTGGAAAACAATTTTGTGGAAAACCATCTTCAGTACACCCAGCCGAGTTTCAAACCTAAATCTTCCCGTCCTCAGCAGTCTAGTCTACTGGAAGAGAGGTGCATTAGACCATGCGGCCACTGAAGTGGGTAGCTATGTTGTTTAACGTATACTTTCTAAACATGTATTTGTACAATCAATTTAAAAAAATTGAGGCACACTAAAATTCCTACAGGGAAGATAATAAATATAAGAAATAAACTTATAAAAAGTTTTGAGGAAAAACAGAGAGAAAGTAAAAAAGATATGCTGGACCATGTATCATTAGTTTTAACCATTCCATTTAGTTATCCTGCCTTATTGCCAGTAACCGTTAAGGTTAAACTTTAGTTCATGGTGTGATAGTTTGGCAGCGCTGGAAGCATCTGGTTACTCCAAGGTTTTTTCTATAAAACACTTTTGTTTACGGCAGCCATCATTAATCTTATCAAACTTTCTTTTCTTTAGGATGTTGATCAACAATAATTAAACCACAGTGAAACTAGGATTCGACTTAACTAAAACAAATGGTACAGTGCAACGCAAAAACTTTCTTCCTTCTTTACCCATAATTAATGAAGATATTTACTAAAAACTCGTAAAATACGTGGAACGAAATAATATTCATTGCTGAAGAAACATTCCACAAAAGAGCATAACATACAACTCCCCATTTCACAGTCTTCAATTTAAAAAAAATAATCATTTGGCTATCGCCTTGAACCTAGTCGTTCTATAAAAATATATTTCAAATAAAGATTTAAATTTTTAATAGTACAACAACTTTTCAATGATAAGCTATTTCTTATCTCAAAGTATTTCAAAGACCCGGCACGGATTTATCTGATTGTCAAACCCTTCCTTCACCTCTGACAAGACGTGTATTAATCACAACTTGTGAATGTGTAGGAATGCCAGGCCTCCACCGTGGTTCGGATCCCACGTTGAACTATAGGTCCTCCATTTCATCTCGCTATCACCCTACCATTACACATTAGCGTAAGTGCGTATAATCCGAACGGGTAGTAAGACGTGGTGCTAATAGTAATAATAAAAATAATAATAATAATTTGTTAAAATGTGTGTATATTATAATAAGTATATAAATTAATGACTTTGTATACATATACATTTCATAGATGTTTATTGATCATTTATTAACCATACACATTATTTTAAAAAACAAATATTTAATTCGACTTCAAATTTTGTTTCTTTGCCCACTAAGGTTAAACCATAACCGACTCTGAACTAAGTTGGCGACCACGTTTACCTGTAACTGGGGAGTTCTGTAGTCAATGACGTCAAATTGACCTTCTAGATGCTTTTCGTGTGGTGTATATAAATGGTTGAGTTCTCTTACGGTAAGGCATTCAAATATTATGTCATAAAAGTGGAAATAAGATTGCCCTCCGCAGGTAGGAATGCCCTCATTCACGAGGGTATTGGCTACAGGTGACACACGTGGGACCTTATATGTTAATATACTCCTTCCATAGCTGGTGTTTGGAAGGGTTGTAGAGCCATTTGGAAGCAAACTTACAACCCTCTCTGGGGTCTCTTCCCTAGTGGCTTTATCAACCCCTAGGATAGGCCCAGATGCTGCCCTTTAAGGCGAGGGGAAGATGAAGGGGAGGAGTTTCGCTACTTCATCTCTCTTCACATTTCACAAGGACGGCAATCATCTCATTTGCCCATTTAACTTCAACCCCGCTTACTCCATTAAACTTCCAACATGCTCATTAGTTCTGAGGTGTTTTTTTTCTCATCCAAATGGTTGTATTTGTATTAAAATAAACTGTTAATAAATCTTTGACCTTATTCAAATCTAAATTAAGATAAAGTCAATCTCATAATAGACATAAGTAATTTTCAAATAATTCATTTACAATTAAAATTGACCCTTAAATAAAAAATAATAGTTTTTACTATCATATATGTAAAATAAAATAAATGGTACGGCGCACCGCACAGACTTTCTCTCTCTTTCTATAAACTCGTAAGATTTCTGAACGGAATAATGTACATTGTATCATCACCACTCCACATAAGAACACGCATAAAATAATATACAATGATATAGAATCAATGAGAAAAGAGGCGCATCTTTGTCCACCTAAGA
>CABFWB010000057.1:64915-76423 GCA_902151455.1 Timema bartmani
GGGGGTGCTTTACAGAGTCATATTATACACCACCCCACCCACCCCACCCACCTAACCCTCTTTCAGAACCCCACTGTCCTCTTCTCACTTCTGCGCGTGGAGGTAGAGCAAATATTGACTCGCCTTGAGGGGGCGAAACGCGATTACGGACAAATTAATTAGAGCAAGCTGTAAAATGGTTATAAAGACGGCCAATAGCGCACCATGGGCTTTGTTTTATTTAAGGAACAATCCAACCCTCTTTGAAAAGACTTAGGGACTTGATTTGATTCATTATTATAAAATTAGGGCTAGGAGAGGATGATGTAAATCTTATCAAATTGACCATCATAGGGTGGTATGTGATTTAATCAGTTTGGCCAATGAGCTTTTTTTTCTTTCTAGATTTGAGTAACGGTATTTTATCTAACAGTTTCGGTGATCGATTGGCCTAAAACGTCATTCATGCGATATATTGAAATGTCTATGACGAGGAGATTAAGCTTCCGATCGGTTATACTGAGGATAGTGTTTTCTAAATGGTTTTAAAGTCTCTCTAAAAGCAAATGTGGGTATATTTCCTTTAAATTTCACCATAATTATCTCTGCTACATTAGTGTAATCACTATCTTATTACGTGAGTGGGTAGGGAAATGGTTAATTTATTTTATTTATTGACTACTATGGTTGGTTTGTGATTTACATAATTAGCTCAGGATTGTACCTACATACAACGAGAGAATATAAAAAAAAAGTGGGCAGCTGGATGTTGAACGTTCTGATTTGATACAGTTTTGGTACGGCTCAACCGTGTGGAAAGTGAAACAGACTGCTAGTATTTTTATACTAAAAAAAATACAATATCTTATAATTATTACTTCAGTAAAAACATAAATCAAATAGCTAAAGCTATTATTTATGCTTTTAGTGAGGATTACTCCATCTATATATCATATTCATATATAGATGGAGTAATCCTCACTAAAAGCATAAATTATAGCTTTGGATATTTGATTCTTAATATCCAATCCCGTACAATTATAATAATTGTACAAATGACAACATTAAGCCAATTACTGAGTCGAAGATGGCTGCGTTATCTGATAGCTCGTGATATTAATATAATCACACATTTGTTTCCAATGATTTCCACGCGTCCATCATAGGCTCTACCTTAAAATATGACCTTGGGCACGGGACGAATCCTGGATAGCTCAGTGGTTAGAGCATTGGCGTACTAAGCCAAAGGTCCCGGGTTTAATTCCCGTGTCCAGGTGTTATTTTTCAATTTTCAGAAAAACATAAATATTTAATAGAATATTTTAAAAGCCAAAGCTTCTGAAAATTAATAAATGCATTTTATTTATTTAGTGTATGGTTGAATAAATAAAAAAAAGTTTCTCGATTTTCCAGAATTTAGGCTTTTAAAATATTTTATTAAATATTTATGTTTTTACTGAAATAAAGAAACGATTTATAGTAATATGAAATACCAATTTATAAGAGCTTTAATTTGACAAACATAGTTTTTTTAATTTAGCACCGCGTCTTACTACCCGTGCGGGCTATATGCTTAAGTACTAATTATGCTAATGGGTTAGGAATTGGAAAGGTTAAATTTTGAGGAAGATAACCCGCATTTGCTTTAAGGTAGAGTAGAAAACTATTTAGAAAAAACCACACTGGTTCACTCGACCGAGATTCAAACCTCGATCTCCTCATCCTCGGCAGTCAAGCTCAACACGAATCTAGCGCGTTAGCTAACTACACCACCGAGGCGGGTGACAAACATATCTAAATACTTTATTGTAGAGCCATGATATTTAAGCAAATAAACGTTCATAAAGTAAAATAAAATGCTAGATTTTAATGATAAAAAAATATTTTTAATGTTCAAAGCTATGAAGATAATATAATTGTACATAACTCAACGGTAACTCTTATAGTAAAATAATTTCATAGTTGCTATGATTGTGAAAAAAACCCCAACTAAATTGGTCAATTATGAAAATAGAAAAATTCCACACTAAAACTTAAAGAGAACAAAAAGAACGTTTAATAATATGTTAAGAGACTTTTAGCATATAGAACTACATTTTTAATATAAAAATATCTCTTTATGGGGAGGGCATATACCAATTATTATTCGGTGAATTTTTTAAGCTACATAAGTTGATATGATACTCCGTAATATATTATTTTAAATCAGCTTGATCATATTTTAAATTTCCTGCCAAGCTATTGTTTTATAAAAATTAATATTCCAGTTAATGCAATATTTAAGTATCCGAGTTTAAATTTTTTAATATAATTTATCAGCCCGAATAATCAAACAACAACATATTAAAAAATACAGCATGTTTGCCTTAGCCTCTATTTCTTCCTTCCCCTGAATCAACCCCCACACATCCCTTTTTCACACCCCTTACTCTCAACCTTCCGCCGAGTCTTATTTAGTAGTAAAGTCTGCGAGGTTATTGTTTGCTCTTGCCAACTTTCAGGCTACTGTAACGCTGTCTATCGGATGTTGCAGGAAGTGACTTTGTATCGAGCTTTCACACCCTCTGAAAACTCGACAAACTGCCTAGAGGGAAGATTCATTTGGATGTGTGCTAACAAGAAATGGCAGAGCCCTCCCATACAATCCACTTAACCGCAACAAAATACCTTTTATTTGGTTGTTTTAGAGGCTAGTGAGTTACAAAGAAGGAAACAAGCGTGGGTTTGAGGGGAGAGAGAGAGAGAGAGATTTATCGAGTAGCCTACATTTGAAAAAGGTACGGAAATTGGTTTATCTATTTCACCTGGGGTTGATTCTAAAATTGAGAGCGTGTGAAATCCACATATTGTTGATTAATTGTTCAGCTGTTATATTTTGCATCAACAAAATATAGGTACACAATTATGATTTTCAAGATTTTTTCTTCTTACATCCATTACCGTTTCCAGCATGTGTCCCGGGTCAGTTTTTTATTCAAGCCATGTATTTTCTATCATCTACCTATGAGTAGAACAGGCACAACATAAAGTATTTAGCCGTTAATTTGTTACATTGTTCACCAATGATAAATTTTTCGGTCGTATTGGGAATAGAATCTGGGACCCTTAGCTCAGAAGACAGACAGGCTACCGACTGAGATAAGGTGTCAGATTTTACAAACAAGTATTTAACATAATAAAACTAGCTTTAAATAAATGTATCTGCTATATTAAATGTATTCTTTATTTTTGTGCCCCACCAGCAGTGGATGGATATAGTTAGTTAGAGTTAGTTATTTTCTTTCGTTTTTAAGTATAAAATTCACTAAAAAATATTGGCAAATAATGCTCGATCACTTTGGCAAGTGAAGTCGATCATCACCATTTGTTAAATAGACTAAAATGAAATGTCTAATCCTCATAAGAAAGAACTTTGAAAAATATATATTTTTGCGGATGAAATTAATAACATTTAATATTAGTCGTGTTATTTTGTAGCCGTTGATAATATCTGTCAACGCTAACAACTTCAGATCACATTATTCGAGGTAAAGCTAAGAATCCTTGAAATAACATCTGCTAATTATTTTAGCTGTAAAATCAAGCTCTTTATACGAAAGTTGAACTGTATTGGTTCAACGGATGCTTGTTGGACTGTTTTAGTTTTTACACTATCAGTAGTGCCAAAGTGGTGGCTTGAGATCTGCTAAGTAGGCTTGCTTGCTGGAGATGGCACTTAGATACCTACGTAGCCTATGCATCCACATACAAATATAATAATCAATCAAATAGTGTGTTGGGTGACGAGTATGTGTGGAAGAGAGGTAAACATAATTCGGTAAAATTTTTAGTTCTTTTAATCCCAGGGGCTGTATTCGCCAAGGCTTTGATAATATAATATTGAAGCAGTTGTACATTAGGTCTACAGCAGCACCGACGTTAGTGACAGATTCAACCCCCAAACGCTGTAGTCGATACGTGATTGTTACTAGAGAACTATAATAATTACTATTGCTTTATTTTAACTAATTTATTATTTTTCCTGGTGTTAACGTCCTCAAGATAAAAAAAACTTGTGCTATCACGATTACGTTTTTACCATTCAAATAGCAGGATTTGTTTTTCCCAGAGAAAATAAATTATCATATTTCAAAAACAGAAAGTTTTCTGGAAAAGTTTTACATCTCATATCCTTAGATATCATTTCAGATCCAAATTACCGTGGATTGATACAATCAATAGACTAGTAGGATTTCACGTAATGCATACAGCTATATCATTTATATCAAGGTACCAACAAAATAAAACAAAATGCTTGTACAGGTGGTTGGAGAGTAGTACATCAAAATAAATAAATATACTATCTAATACACAAACAAATTATAACTAGGAAAAATATATCAATGATTTCTAATTGTGAGAAATAACACATGGACATAGGACATCCGTAATTATAAACATCACCTTATTGGTGATATAATCTACTAGAATAATACTAAATTAATGATAATGACGTATTTAAAAGTTTTAATGTCCAACACTCTATCTCAGTCCGTTTTCCTGGTAAGCTAGAGTCCCGGGTTTGATTCTCGGAATGACCGAAAAATTTACAACTTGTGAAGTGTGGGTTTCCCCTTGTACAGTGATGAATTAACGTCCGGGGTCTAAGTGTTGAACCTGATATAGGTTGAAGTTAGTTAATAATCGGTGTGTTGATCTAATCAGTAGGTTCATAAAGTTACATACATAAAATTTAAAAAAATATATATTTGTTAATATACTGCTATCCAATAGTCGGTAATAAGTTTCAAAAATCTGGCTAACTTTGCGGATGGTCCGGAAAATAATACGAGATGCATGTAAATAAGAAGAGTATTTTATTAGTTACGATCTATAGTCCAATTTTCAAAGGAAGGGCCTTATCTGACAAATTGAAAAGCTACTAAATCTACTTTCATTTATTTTCAAGTCAAGTAATATGATCTAAAGTTGTCACTCTTTATACAATATATTACCAATATCTATAAAACAACATAAATAGTGTAGAAAGTGTTTACCAATGTTGATCGCAAAAATAGGTTTTAGGCTTGTCTATGATAGTTTGGTTATAATATTAACCAAAATAATAAAACCTAATCTGTAATTATTAATATAAGCATGGAAGGTTGCGGTTTGTTTGTAGAAAAATTATCTTTCTGTCAGTTGTTAATTAAGGATAGATAAAATGAGACTAAACTAAATTATTCCTTTTCATCTCAATTAGTTGCAAAGGTATGATCAAAATTGGCAATGTACACTAGTTTGAGTACCTTCAATTCATTTTCATAGGAAAGTGAAATTATCTATTTTTTAATAATGTTAATAGCAGGGGCGGCTCGTCCCTAAGGCGCGGAGGCGCGCACCCCCCATCCCCACGAATCCCCAGTTCCTTTTAACGTTATTATTCGCACTCTCACGACAATTTTATCTTGCCATAATAGTTTCAAGAAAAATATGTTTTTGGTTTAAGTAATAGCACGCAATGTTTTTAAAATGGCATGCGGTCGGGCGCGAGGTGGTCAGCGCCTGACATTGTGAAACCAAACCTTCCCACCCCTTCACCTCTTGTCTTCAAATGGCATGCAGTCAGGCGCGCGACGGTCAGCGCCATGCATTGTGAAACCAAACCTTCCCTCCCCTTAACCCATTGTCCCCACCCTGCTATAGCTAGCTAGCTAGCTAGCATTGCTTATTCTTCTTTTGAAGGCGCACTCCCTTACGCGCCCTAAGGTTGAAAGCTTGTGAAATGTGTATAGCGTGAACCAGCAATAGTTGTTGTCAGTCATCCTGCGTGCTCCTGCATCTTGAGGCTGTGTGTGGCGTGTGTGTTTATAATAATATTATGTAGGGTTATTTTAGGATAATGTTTATTTGAGTTATATGTTTTAATATTTTTTGTAACTAGGCTTAATATGAATAGTTCAATTCAGGCGCTTAAGACAACGAATATTGCAAGATTAACTCTTGATCAAAAAAGAGAATTGAAATCATTAGGTAGGCCATGTCCTGAATTTTGTATGGAACAAAGTGAAAAAAAGAAAAATGAAAATCGAGTTTTTAGAAGACAGCTCAAGTCCAAAGATGCATACCAAAAAAATGGCTGGATTTGCGGCTGTGATGTGGACAAATCTTTGTACTGTTTTCCGTGTATTTTGTTTTCTCCCAGAAAGAGTGGTGAATGCTTGTGGATAGTAAAGGGCGTCAATGATATAAAACATTTAACAGAAAAAATTAAGAAACATGAAATATCTGTGAATCACATGAATAGTGTCGTTGATCTTTCTTTGCTAGGCAAAGTAAACATATCGTCTAGTCTAGACTCACAATACAGAGAAAACGTTAAAAAACACAATACTAACGTTGACAAAAATAGGCACATATTAAAAAGGTTGATTTCATGTGTTAAATTCTGTGGTGTTTTTGAATTACCTCTCAGAGGTCATGATGAATCAGCATCATCTACAAATCCTGGTGTCTACGTTCTTTGGGGTGAGTTTATTTTTTTTTATCTTTGCATGTTGTTTGTGATATTAATTTTTGAGTTTAACTAAATGAATATTTAGCAAAACATACTCCGAAATTTGTGTCTTCCTTTAAATATATTATTTTGAAATAATTTATTAACTAAACAGGCTGCGCCCTCCAGCTTCTAAAGTGACGAGCCGCCACTGGTTAATAGTATCCAAATAAGTTACGAGTTTCAATCAAAATCGTTAGTGAAATTTTGGAAAATTGATTTTATTTCTTCTTTATTTTCTTCAGTAAACTACCCTCATAACAAGTGTGGAAAGTTTCAACTTTCTATGTTGTCTAGAGTCTTCTGTGGGGTGCAGAAAGACACACACACAAACACACACATTAGCTAATTATGCAGAGAGATAAAAGGTTCTTAGTGAAAATTGGACCGTAAAACAAATGATATTACAAATAGTAGTCTATTAGTTCATTTATGCCACCATCCTTGTCTACGCTATGAAAGAAGAATTTACATAAAACTACCATTTTTATCCTACCCACTTGCATTGGTGGTCATATGGACTAAATGACAAACTCGTCTAGCATATTTTGTCAGGGATGTGGAGTTCAGGGTTGAATCCCGAACGAGAGTAGTGAAAATATTTTTGTAAATTATATCCCATTTACTATACAGTTCTCTAAACTCATTTTTATCAGAGTAGTATGGTCAAAAAAACCCCATAAAAACAGTTATTAGAGCCCTTGTTTTTAAAACAGAAATTTGTTCAATTGAGTGAAAAATGGCAATGTGTCAAGGGATATTGAATCCTAGAACATAAGCTTGGTTTACTAATGTTCTACCACTGAGCGATTCTTCTTCATTTCATGTCCAGGGCAATTTTTATTAAGTTGTTGGTGTATTGAGTCTCATTGGGATAGCTGGCTAAAGTATTTGCCACCCATAGCTATCTAAAAATCACAGTCAATCATTGACACATCTATCCAAAATTACACTCAAAAACTCACATAGCTATCCACAATCCCAGCCAATACCTGACACAGCTATACACAGTCACAACCAATACCTTACACAACTATCCACAGTCACAACCAATACCTTACACAACTATCCACAATCACAACCAATACCTGACACAGCTATCCACAGTCACAACCAATGCCTTACACAACTATCCACAGCCACAACCAATACCTTACATAACTATTCACAGTCACAACCAATACCTTACACAACTAACCACAATCACAACCAATAACTGACAAAGCTATCCACAGTCACAGCCAAGGACTGACAAAGCTATCCACAATTAGAACCAAGGACTGACAATTACAGATAGCTGAATTTAATGTTGAAATGCAGCATTAGCATTCAAAGTAAACCCTCGTGTGTTCATTCCTGTGTTCAGGTTGTAATTTTTCACTTTGAATTTGATTCATATATTTGGACTGATCCTGTGGACAACCATTATGTATAATTTTATGATACACATTTATCAAATAAAAACGATAATTAAATTTAATATTTAAAAAAAATCAGTTTCAAAATTTATTCATATTAATTTTACTTTAAAGATACACTGTTTGAAATTAAATACAAAGAGCTGACACATATCTGAGATAATATATAAAAATTAATTTTATAATGTTGGTGTTTCAAAACGGATGAACAACGAAACAAAATGGAGGACCCACGATGGTCGATTGTTCTTATAAAGAGAATACCATGACATAACACTCAGCCTCGTATAAGACGACATGAAGGTGACACAGAGAGTGGACATCTGTATTTGTGGTTGTTGCTTGGGTTCGTCGGACCAATGTCGTTATAGGGGGACGTACAAGAATTAGGTCGATGGGTGAAGAAGAGGAGGGTTACCAGGGGGGAGGGAGGGCTTGAAAAGGAGGCAGTTTTGATAACAAATGAAACTCGTGACGCACAGGAAGCAGAAGGCTGTATGGGTTCGTGCACTCTCTTGTCACTAATTCGAAGGCAAGCTGACACGACACTCCTAAAACTCGCAGAGTGTTTACCTTCTCTTTGTTGACACAAAATAAATAAGTCGGCAAATAAAGAAGATGCCATGTCGCCTTCGCGTAGAATGACGCTTGCGAATTTTCATGGAAAGCTAGTTTGTTTGGTGAAGGTAATTTTTTTTTATTGTGTTTCAAAGTTGGCTGCTATGATAAAATTATATGTTTAAATTATAATATAATTTTCATAGAAATAAATCTCTTTATCTGACTGCTAGAAGAAAATTTAGATCCACCCTCCACTGTTTAAGTTTTCAATCACATTACTAATATATTATTTTACATTTACTAGTAATCAATGCTACCTTAAAAATTTAGGATTTTAATTGTTTTTTAAATACATATATTTTAACCAAACTAAATTCAGGAATCTTGAAACTGTAAGTCAGAAAACAATTTTTAAAATGTTTGGAAATAATTTTGAAAATTATGCTAACACCAATATAAATATAAACTCAAGTAGCAGACATCTAAAATAAATACTTATGCTTCATCATTATAATAATATACCTTAGGCATGATAAAATCTCTACTTATTGAAATAATAAACGAACAAAATATATGTATTTTAATATCAATTGTTTTTTACCACATGATCACTAACGGTTTAAGGGAAGGAAAAGGGATTGTGAAAGCAGTTTAGAATATTTGCACTTGCGTTAGTATGTAGAATGTAGTTAAAATGGGATGGGGCTATGAAGTAGTGCACCTGCCTTTACGTTCAGTGGGGCTGGGAAGGGGGTTTATATATAGTGCACCTGCCTTTACGTTCAGTGTGAATGGAAAGGAGACTTAAAGGTAGTGCACCTGCATTCACGTTCAGTGGGGCTGGGAAGGGGGTTTAGATAAGGTGCACCTGCCTTTACATTCAGTGGGAATGGAAAGGACACTTGAAGTTAGTGCACCTGAATTTACATTCAGTGGGAATGGAAACGACACTTGAAGTTAGTGCACCTGAATTTACGTTCAGTGGGAATGAGAAAGGGGCTTAGAGGTAGTGCACCTGCATTTACGTTCAGTGGGGCTGGGAAGGATACTTGAAGTTAGTGCACCTGAATTTACGTTCAGTGGGAATGAGAAAGGGGTTTAGAGGTAGTTCACCTGCGTTTACGTTCAGTGGAGATGTGGAAACCATAGTAATGAATAATGTGGGAGAAATCATATATAGTTATTAGCTTAGAACTCTAGATCCCGATAACTGGAAATGTGGTGTATTAAGTGACGGACGCCTAAGACCGTGTTTCCATTTATTATGGGTACAATATGCATCGTAAAAAGTAATGGATACCTATACATAATGATGCTACGCTATACACACATTAATTATATAGAGATAATTAGTAAAATATTTTACTTCATGATCTAATTTCCTTTACGGGGTAGAGTTAAGGACTCATTCACACAGATAGTCACGTGGACTAGAATTAAGGCTCATCTAATCTGGTTCATCCATGACGTAGAGGCCAGGGTTCAAATCCTGGGTGGTCATATATAGGGTTTTCTTTTCCCAAATAGTTCGCTATTTTACTTCCAATCATATGCTGACAACTTTCCTTTACATTTACCACCCTACTCCTCACCTCATTATTGTAGTTAAGTTTGTTTTAGACTGAGCTGATAGGGTGATGTGGTACAAAAAAACATATACAAATAAAATAGCAGTCGAGAAAGTTTGAAACTAGTCAGCGCTATCAATCATTACCTGTAGTGTGCTGTCAAAATAGGCCAGTAGATAGCGATAGCTTGAAGTTATTTACTAAACAGGGAAACGCAAGAAAAGTTGTAAGTTTTTCTCTTGTTAGTGTTAAAAGTTTGGCAAACTATCAAGGATGCAAAAAGTTTCTATAATGGCTTTTGAAACAGCTTAAAGGAAAAAAAAAAAATGAAAGAAGAGGGTGAAAATATAGGTCAGTCTGAGAATAACAAACACAATATTGACCTAAAAAAAAAGTTTGTTTAGATTTCAAGAAATATCTTAATAAATTAATACAGAAGCTTTTAATTATTCTATTTACTTTCTCTCGACACCTTGAAGAGAGAAATATTGTGAAAGTCAAAAAATTTGAACTAAAAATTTTGATAAATGTCGACGTTTTATGAACTCCTGAAACCAAAAAGTGTTTTTTCGCAAAACCATCAGTCTGTACCTTGGGCACCTGAACAATTTTACAGATTGGGCTAAAACTTGGTATCTGCGGGCTTACATAAGATACCCACAAGGGGTTTTTGGAGTTATATATCTAACCCTAAATCTAAGGGTAGTTTACTTGAAGGGCAATAAGAGAAAAAATATAATTTCTAGAAATTCACTATAATGATTTTGATTAAATTCTATACCTAAGCATGGTTTAATATTATAAACAAGATGGCAGCTCTCATTTTCTTATAAAAATTACTTTGGAGGTAGGCGGGAATTCTCCAATTTTCTTCATTCCTCCGCAGCTGTTTGAGATACAAAATAACTCACTATTCTACAAAGGTAGTACCATTAAAGATAAAAATCTTTCAATTGAAATATATTTTTATAAAAACCAATAATTTCTGATATATGATCATTTATATATATATGATCATTTATATATATATATATATATATATATATACTTTTTAACTTTCTCGTATGGTCTATTGTAATCAGGAACAACATTAAAAGACTGGTTAATTCACTAACATTTAAACCATTTTGCCAATAACTAAATGATATGACACAACGAACTGAATTTCTCACTCCTTTGTCTTAAAATGGAGATATTCGCTTATAACTTGGAAATTGGGAGATGCCTTTCATGTTATCATGTAAAAAAAGATTATTTACAATAGATTTAAAAGGAAAAGGGTAAAAAAAAATCCTAAAACAATTATGGCAATCAATAAATTAAAAAATTGAGACAAAACATTAGCTAGGCCGAGTGTTTGACGACAAATTGAGTGCACAAGCGGGCGTGATCCATAACATAAGGACTAAAAGCAGTTTCTGCCTAAGATTTTATTATTATTATTATT
>CABFWB010000057.1:80433-129011 GCA_902151455.1 Timema bartmani
TTTCTCTTTTTTCCCTTCAGTAAACTACCCTTAATTTTAGGGGTAGATATCCAATTCCAAAAACCCCTCGGGGCAACCCTATGAAAACCCTAGATATCAAGTTTCAGCTCAATCGGTAAAATAGTTTAGGCTCTAGTTGGAGGTACAGACAGACAGACAGACAGACGGAAATTCAAAAACCACTTTTTCGGATTCAGGAAATCATGAAACGTCAAAATTCATCAAAATCTCGATTTCGATTTTTTTGACGATCACCATACTTTCTCTACCTGTAAGATAGAGAGAAAGTAAAAATGTTCAGAGAAGGAAATTTCAACCTATATATTTTAAACTTAAAACATTCCCTTTCGACAATGATTCCACCAGATTTTCACTATTATTTTGAAAAATGAAAGCTTATACTACATCAAGGATGTATCCATAATATTTACATCTAAAATATAATCAAAGTGGTTACTTTTTAATTTGAGATCCAAACTAGATAAGGAATATATTGTATAGTACCTAGATTAATCGAATATTCAATCTACAAAACTAAAGCATATAAAATCAAATAAATTGAAAAATGACACCTGTACATGGGAATAGAAATCGGAACCTTTGACTTATATTCGGATTTCTATTATAGCTCTTGGTAGCCGATGATATTTACAAGTCCATCACAGACTCCGCCTTAAAATATGAGTGAAGAGTGACCCTGAACACGGGATAGCTCAACGGTAGAGCATTTGTAAGCTAAGCCAAAGGTCCCGGGTTAGATTCTCGCGTCCAGGTTCCATTTTTCAATTTATTTGATTATAATCAAGATATGGCTCATGTCCGTAACTAAAATGATTCATTGTCACAACTTTGTCTTTAATATATACGGTACTTAAGGGATTAAGTTGAGAAGTGTCATTAAAAAATTTAAACATGTTATGAAAACTGGTCAACTAAATTCAATATCAATCCCTTACACAAAAGTATGTAATTTATTTATAAAAACATAGTGATTTTCCATCCTTACTCTTACTAAAGCCGATTTGTTTTCTCTTTCTTTAGCTTTTTATCTAAATATTTGTATATACTATCTACTAAATTCTTAATGAATATTTTCAGGATATAATTTTAGCTAGTTACCATGGTATATTAATATATTTAACGATATTTTCTTAATCAAGATATGACCTACAAGCCATAATAGCATGGTATATACCCCAAACCTATTGTAAATTGGCTTATTATATTTTATGATTTAAATATGGAAGAATTTTTCGATAATTACAAAATTACAGATTTTCATATATTTATACGTAGGTATATGTGATCTGCAACTCATAACTTTTCATAGATGGTATGAATATTTATTCAATAATACTTTAAATAAATTGAAATTTAATCATTCTTGACCACAAGTAAAATATAATTACACTTTCTAAAAGTTTATTTTCAATAAAGTCATAGAATATGTCCCGAGACTTACAATAAACTTGTTTTACATCGATGGGGAGGTTGATCTTTGTAACACTACCAGGTGGATTTTAACACGTTATTTTCCACGTCCAGATTATTAAGGTGTTTCTTCTTCTTCTTAAGTCAACGCCCTGAAGTTTGTTTGATGTTATTTCTATCCATCCGGTGCTGGGCATGCACGCAGCCCTTCATCTGGTTAGTGCTGCCTACACCTTCTGGTAGAAATCCCATGTACTAGGGTTGTTCAGGAAGTATGGTTGCTCCCCGCTGCCTTCCACACTGAATTTATATGAGCGAGCTCGAAAGGGTCTACCAATTTTGCTGGAAAGGTATTTTAACATAACTTAACTTCCAGGGTTCTTTTACATGCCACAATCTACTTGGGACAGACGGCTTTACTGCCCCTCAGAAGGAAGTTGTGCTAAAGATTTTTATTGCTCAAGGAAAGTTCCGTTGACTTCCGAATGGGTTTGAACCTAAGAGCATCGGGTATTGAGGAGAGCACCTTACCCCAAGGCCACAGAGGTCGAATATTAAGGTACAGTTTTTCTAAAATATTGTCCTTATACCTATCCCATTTATTAACTTTTAAACAGTTCGTATGAATGTACTTAAAAATAATGGTACTTCCCGTAAGACTACACACACAACCCGATCACTAGCAATTTGGTATATAAATACCATAAAAATCTCCACAGACAAACACTAGACAAATTTAGACAACGCCAGAGATCGATCCATTGTCCCCTGGACCTGTAGGTGACCCGGCCACGTTTTGTCTGTTAGAAACGTTTCAATGGAGGAAATGGTGGCATAAAGAGCTATTAATAAAACGGTGCTTTTAAATAATTGAATGACCTATGTCCCAGATCCTGTCGATCATATATAGAATCTATCGATTTCCAATATTATTTAAGCATTAGACTATATTCATCTACTTTACTGGCCAAATGGTTTAAGGTGTCACTCTCCTGTTGAACAAGTCTGCTGATTACGGGGGGTGATTGGTGTTCGAATTCCGGCCAGGTGTACTGAGAGGTTTTATCTCATAGTGTTTGTATATTCCTTCTCCACGCAAATTCGGGTAGTCTTAATATAAATTCAACATTCCTCGCCTCTACCTCATCAATGTGGATATACGAATAGCTTGGATGGATAGCAATATGTGGAGCATGGCTTGGACCACCCACAAATAAAATATAAAGGAAAGGTATATAAGTGCACAAATAAAGGTTTAAATTATCATTCTCAGCTAAAGGATAAATGTTGGGTCTTTTTCAAATGTTAGGAAAAATATAACTATCTTTAAGTTAATAATTGCATCATTTCAAAGTTAAATATGTATTCAGCTAGTTATTATTATTATTAGTAGTACTAGGTTTTCTGTATCACAACAGGTTCATTTCTTTTGTCATTAAAACTTAGACCTCCAATGCACCCTGTTCAACTACCATAATGTTCTTATTTCCTTCAAGTCATCCACTATTTGAATCCTCCTTTTTCCAAAGCTCCTCTTTCCCTCAACCTTTCCTACTATGACGTCGTGCAGAAGACAGTTCCTCCTAAGGTAGTGTCCGATACATTTTGCTTTGTAACGTAGAATCACATCCCAAATGGTTCTCTTTTCAACCATTCTTAGTAATTAATTAATTTGTCAACCTGTCTGCATACCTGATCTTCTCAAGTCATCTCTAGCTCCAGCTAGTTATTAAAAAAATACATTTATAAAAAAATTCAAGTACTCTTAAAATCTCATTCCTCTGGCTGTCCCCAACCATCTTTTACAACAAATAAAATTCAAAATTCAATACAATATTAGCGTTATATTACAAAACCTAGATTGTATGTGATTGTATTGTAATTTAATGCCAAATATTTAGTACATGAATTTTCAAAAGCTGTCTAATGGTTTGATAATAGCTCCTATGGTCATTTTATTTTGTACATTAAGGCATTACTATTGACTTTAGGTCTATATAGGCCATACTGAAATTAATTTAGTTTTTTTTAAAGGGGGGAGGCAGTTGGGATCGTGTGTGATGAAATGGAATAATATTTTGCCTGTGAATTATTGTGAGTTTCATACAGATAGATTTTAATAAGGTGGTTTTCTTAAGAATATTTTTATTCAACATCACTACCCTGGTTGATTTATTCAAATCTTCATCTAAGATATTTTGACTAAACATAAAATATCCCTTATAGCAAAGTGTAATATATATATATATATATATAGAGTCGTGCCAATTTTGAAACATGTTCTTGCTATGTGCTCGTTAGGCTTACTTAATCTAAAAATTATCACTCCTATGGCAATAATTACATTCAAGAAAAAAACGAAATGATTTTTTTAAAATTATGAATTGCATGTATTACTAAATTATTTGTACTATGTAAACATAGCAAAATAAGAACTATACAAAATATTTTAATTTCTTAAAATTTTATGTTCTAAATTTTCCCTTTAATTGAGAATTACCCGTGACACAAAGTATGATTTAGAGATGCCTTACGTCCCGATATCTCGCGAATGACATAGTTTTGACTCCCAATATCCCTAAAAATCCTAAAAAAAAATGTCCCTAGCTCCATTGACATAAGATGTATACTAATATATTGAAGTGATTAGTCAGAAACAGGGGGTGGACAGCAATTAAAAAGCTATTTGTATGTTTATAATGTTGAAATCACTAACGTATGTTGATACAGTGAGTGAGGTGGATGTATATCAAATTCGTTCGGCCGACAGTCGGTTCATTATACTATCGGAAACATCCGTTTGGTATGAAACAACTTTAAAAGATCAGTAACACATTTGTGTGAAATAAAACCCAGTCATCATTATTGTAATGCTTAATCCAATATTTTATATATTTAGCCTTCCTAACTCCCCTTGCTCTTAAATCATGATTTCTTGATATTGATCAAATTTCATTATGGCAACCCTATCTTGAGGAAGAATTCACTGAAACATCGATTATTTAAAGAAACTTTAGTAAATAAATAAATGGTCTATATATATTTAAGTGGATGATCAGTAAAAAATAGGTTCAAAATTATTATCCTTCTAAGAAACAGATGGAAAAATCATAGTTTTTAAAGTGGCTACAAGTTATTCATTCATTTTAAATTCTATTTTATTTAAGTATTCCTTTTTTTTATGCATCCTGTGCGCAGGCCTACAAGATTAAAAATACATGTTGGACGTATCCTCGTGGATATTAAATTATTTATTTGACGGGAATCCCCACCATATCACCTAAAATTGAAGCTGTCACCATCCGACGTTGTCGGCTTGACCATGGCTAGAATGAGTCGGGTAAGCGTGAAAAAGAGGAAAAAAAAAAAAAAAAAAAAAAAAAAAACNCAACGAAAGTAGTTTGGTGGAGGTTTTGAAAGTTTGCACTGAGACACCCCTCTTTCAAATCCCGTGGGTCGAAGATCTAATGTCACCCTAGAGGGTTGTTCCCCCACCCTCTTCTGTCCCCTCATCAGCAAAACCTCTCCCTCAAACCTTTTATTCCACCATGGGCTTGTCTTCCTTCAAGCAGGGCCCGCAACTCAAGAAAGAAGAAACTGAAGTTTTCAAAAACTACTTCAAGACTTGGGTAGATAAAGAATTGAGAGAAGACAGAATGAGGAAGGGAATAAGGGCTTTGGAGGAGGAAGAGGAGAACAAGATGTCTGGAACAGCCAGATAATAGATAGAAGAGATTCTTCATGGCTCAAGACGGCCTCATAAGAAGGCCATTCTGAAACCAAACCAATGGAAACCACATTATTTTTAGGAGAAAGAAAAATATTCTCGAATATCCATTGTTGTTAGCGTACAAATGGTTAACAATTGTAAAATAAAAAATACTGAGACGGGTTAAAAATAAAATAAATATATATTTCAAACAGAGCAATGAACAGAAAAATTGAATCTGAATAAAATTAGGTATTGATATAAAATTTTCACTCACTTCAGTGATATATAGGTATAAGGAATTTCTCTCGCAACTCTCAATAGACTAGATTGATGGCGAGAAAACCAACCTCGGTGGCCACATGGTCTAAATCGCTACTCTCATGTTTGACTAGACTGCTGAAGACAGGGAGATTGGGGTTTGATCCCAGTTGGGTGCACGGAGGGTGGTTTTCCTTAGATAGTTTTTCACTTGCCTTCCACGCAAATACAGGTGCACTTCCTCTAAGTGAAACATTCCTAATACATATCTCATTAGCTTAGTACATAGACACATAACCCGAACGCGTGAACGCGTAGTAAGATGTGGTGCTAGAAAAAATCAGGGGGAGGTTGGGGTTTAAATCTCAGGCAGGTTTACTAAGGGTGGCTCTAGTGCAAACATTTCCTTTCATCCCTTTACGCAAACGTCAGTAGATTTTATACAAATTGCACCTTCCTCATTTATAACCTAACTAAGTGTGGATAGTCCTGTTAGGTAATACATACTTGTTGAAATTTAGTTTATCGATTTATTGGAATATATATATAATTCTATTTATTTGCACTACAAAGGCTCAAAAGTTTTCACATCTCTTAGTTTGACCTTAATTAAACACATAAAATTAAAATACATTTCTACTTTTGGGAATTCAAATAAAGCTACCAGAATTAGAACAAAAAATATCATGCATAGTAATTTATTTTTTATTTCTATTTTACTGCCTTTTAGAAAAACAAGACGAAACTCAAGCCTTTGTCAAAATGTCCTCAGATTTGAACTGATAAGTATGTTAGTCTTGAGGATTATTTTGAAGATTGACTACATTGTCAAACACAATATTCGTCAACCTTAAAATAAGTAGAGAGGCCTAGCTACTATACAGATTAAAAATATTAAAAAAGTTTTATACTAAAATACTTGATTTATTACATCATCTTTCAAAGACTACACATTTGTATTATGACCATAAATTGCTCTACTCCTTATCAATCTACTTGTCCACTAACAAAACTTGTTATTAATATAAAATTAATCCTGCATTGCATTGTAATACATTTTTTAAATATATTTTAAATGGTTTCAATTTATACATCATTTTATCAAATTCAAATATCTATCAATTTATTAAATTTGTAATTCTTATTTTTTTCTTTACTCTGCAATCTATTTATCGTCCACTTTAGCTTTTCATTGTTTTAGTATGCTAATTTTACCAATTTTGATATATCAACAATTTCTTTTTAAAAATCAAATTTATTTTACTAATATCGATGCTCTTTGTCTATTATGTTATAAAACTAAGTAACTTCAATATTGCATCATTCTTTTTTAAAATGAGTACTACTAAAAAAATATGTTAGAAGCTAGTCTAAAAACCAAATAAATAATATTTGGAATACATTTGTAGAGTTAGGTGAGTAAAATATCAGGGATTTTGGTTCAATTTTGAGCTTTGACTCCAAGGCGTGTTACATCATATTAATTATGTTGCTTCAGTTGGTTTGGCCTCTAAAGTTTTTATAGATAAATAGCCAAGCTTTTATAGTTGCTAGGTGCAGTTATAACCGCATATAAATATCATATTATTTAAATTGAAAAATTACACCTGGACACGGAAAGCAAAAAGTCATGTGTTTGATTCACGTGTCCAGGTGTTATTTTTCAATTTAATGACTACTTTAAAATATATATAGGAACACGTTATCTACCTTGACATTCATTTCAATGACACAGAACTAGGTCATCACTTACGGCAATTTTTTTTAGAAAGACTTATTTTCAAATCCGGGTTCAATGATCTGAAAGTAGGTCATCACTTAAAATATTAATTTTAGATAGACCTACTTTCATATCCTGGTTCCATTACCTAAAAGTAGGCCATTACTCACGGCATATAACATTAGAGTGATTTTTTCTCATATCTGGGTTAAAATACCTAAATTAGGTAATCACTTACAGTTTATATTATAGACCTACTTCCACAAACGGTTTTACTGACACAAAATTAGGTCATCACTTGCAGTATCACCCGCCTCGGTGGCGTAATTAGCTAAAGCGCTAGTTGTATGTTGAGCTGGACTGCCGAGGACGGGGAGATTGAGGTTCGAATCTCGGTTGGGTGAACTGTGGTGTTTTTCTCTAAATGGTTTTACGTTCTCCCTCCACGCAAATGCGGGTTCACTTGCTCTACATTCAACCTGCTCAATTCCTAACCCATTAGAGTAATTAGTACTTAAGCGTATAACCCGAACGGTTAGTAAGACGTGGTGCTAAGTATATACTTATAGTATCTGTATCAGAGAGTCCTACTTTCACACCTGGATTCAACGACCTAAAAGAATGTCATAATTTTGGCCATCTATTATTAGAGACTAAACTATGGAAACATTCTTATGACATCGCGCGTGTAAGGATGAAGGTCGAAATGGAATTAAGTGTTCTAGGAGTGTACTAATAGTGCTATGTAGTCTTACAGCCCCACCAGACCATCCTTAACCTAAAATATATAGCCTAATACCACAGGATGAAGAGTGCGAATTTAATTTAAATCTAGTAACATAAAGCTTTAATTGAATATAAGTGAATGCATCCAGGTTTCAAGCTATGGCGTTCTAGTTAAGACTCAATCATAAGTGTAGAGTATACAGTTCAAATAATTGTTGTAGTTGAACGCGGAAGTGTCTAAATGTGCAGTTTTGGAGAGGTGAACTAAAAATTGCCAAATACTCATATTCCATTAAACTCAAGCTGGAATGAGTTTGTGTAGTAAAAGCAATATGCAGATTTTTTTTAAAGGAATGAGCACAAGTCTAATTCTTTTTGCAGTCTTGTTAGAGTCTAGTCATGATGTAGTTTTGTTAATTATTTTTACAGTCTTGTTGAGAGACTTAATTGAAAGTTACCAAGGAACAACCAGGGGTTGTTTTTCAGCGTTACCAATGTTGTTAAATATCGCGTTAAGATTTCCACCCATTGTAATGACATTGAATTTTCCGTCCTAATTATTATTTAAAATCATATTTTAACGTAAATATTTTCATTTTTCCTCTTTAAATTTATTTTAAATAAAATTAATCTTTTCTAAACGACAGCAATTTTTCTATTTTTCTTTCTTTTAGATGCACGTGTCCGAAGCATGGTTTATTTCCGGGTTGTATTACGCAGTATTTAAAAGCAGCTGCACAGTCAAGCCATGCCTATTTTTAATTTTCGCGCTAAGATAGAATAACCCCTTTGGTACGTTAGGTGGAAAGAAATCAAGTAGTGACATGGGTTTGAGAGTACAAAACTACGGGAAATGCAGAACCAAGTCTTGAAAGACGGCATAGTTTTGTACTCGTCTTACCCGCTGAATCGTCATGTGAAACAGACGTGTTTCTAACTTGTCTTACCCACTGAATCGTCATGTGAAATAGACGTGTTTCTAACTTTTCTTCTCCACTGAATCCTCGTGTGAAACAGACGTGTTTCTAACTTGTCTTTTCCACTGAATCCTCATGTGAAACAGACGTGTTTCTAACTTGTCTTACCCACTGAATCGTCATGTGAAATAGACGTGTTTCTAACTTTTCTTCTCCACTGAATCCTCATGTGAAACAGACGTGTTTCTAACTTGTCTTTTCCACTGAATCCTCATGTGAAACAGACGTGTTTCTAACTTGTCTTACCCACTGAATCGTCATGTGAAATAGACGTGTTTCTAACTTTTCTTCTCCACTGAATCCTCATGTGAAACAAATGTGTTTTGAACAATCGTTATAAAAAGTATATTATCAACATGTTCGAGTGTTAAATGGTGTAACAAACAATACGCATGCGTTTAAATAAATATCAACAAGCGAATAAGTATTTTTCTTAAAGAAACATCTTATCAATACAATTCAATATGACATAGCTAAAAGACGACAGACGAGAGCTTTCCAGACGACACCCTTACGTAAGATAAGAAACGATGACGGCGAACGACTCGTAACAAAAGGAGCCCGCGGTCCGTTACATCATTTAGGGACTAAAGGGCATAAAAGGCCAAAGTAAGGGCTCATGGGCTAGTAGGATGTGACAAAGACTTGCGTTTAGTGTCCACACTTAGTTTTAGTACATCTTGTATATATCCTTTTAAAATCCATCCTCATTTTATAATAAAAGGCCAAAGAAAATAACCCATTGCCTCCTACCATATTTTAAGCACGTGGTTCAAATCAACCCTTATCTTGGGGTTGGGGTGGGAAAACTTCACTAAGCATAAACAGGCAGTGATATAACATTGCTGATGCTAGCTTATTTCTAAACGCAAAGCTTATATAAATACAAGTCTTAAAACTTTCTTAGCCTAAAAAAAAGGTAACGCCTAATACTACATATACAAGCTCTTACACTTAGTTAATTAATTGCTAGATATAAGGTCGAATTATAATAAAATTAGTAAATATTTTCTATATTATCAACTGAAAGGTATGAGGGAAAAGGGGAAAGTCACATTAAACACATTTTCCAGGGACAGCAACTTTAATATCTCAAACCCCATAAGGATTCCGTAATATACTTTTATTTTACTAATTTAAATATGGTAAGATACCCCTTTTAACTATAATCTAAAGTGCATTAGAAAGGTCTCGGGATTGTCTAACAGATGACAGCACTAAATCTAGTAGAGTTAAATTAGGACTTTATCCAT
Organism: Timema bartmani; assembly: GCA_902151455.1. Classification (NCBI taxonomy): domain Eukaryota; kingdom Metazoa; phylum Arthropoda; class Insecta; order Phasmatodea; family Timematidae; genus Timema; species Timema bartmani. The sequence goes on from CABFWB010000057.1 coordinate 90,511, forward strand.
ATTTCCCCTGTACCCTTCAACTATAGTTGAACCAGGGTTCCATAAGCTTGTAGCTAAACAACTGAGAAGGTTTATTTAAAGTGTTACTCATATGTTGCTATCAAATTATATTTAATAAACTTATTTGTATGTTTTATGTGGAGGGAAATATTAATTTACCAAGGTTGCTTGATATGTCTTTCCTCAAGTAAAGGTGATCCTGAATATAAGAAATCTTACCTCAACATATGTTTACCCTCAATGCTTTCTTTTCTTCTCTCTCCCTTCTATTTCTACTCTCAAGCGTCCATACGATAGAATATCCCACATTGCATGGGAACGACTTGAGGTAAAGCCATTTCACACACTTGGGGCCCCGTCTCATTACTTGTTTTATTCATTTCTGCCTTTGCGCTGACCCTCGACGTATCGTATGTTTAGCGCAGTAAAACAATACGACGGCCGAAGAGTGGGTGTATGGTATGGGGAGTGAGGGAGAGAGAGAGAGAGAGAGAGAGCTGTAGAAGAAGAATAAGGGTGAATAGGTAGCTCCCTCAACATCCCCCTTTGTATACCCCGTCACAAGTCTTAGCGTCGTAAAACCAGTGGCAAGTTATTGGGTTGTGTGATGTGCTCTTCTGCTCTGACCAAATACGTACAGAAACGTGGTCAGAGGGGTAACTGACCCCTCTCCCTCAATTCTGCCCCTCGAAACGACCGGCAGTAAAATTGATGACGTCGGTAGTTAAAATAAGGTCAACAATACTGAATTAGGTTAAAAAAAAATACATAGAAAACCCGTAGTTTCTACACTGTAGAAAGAATATGATATGTGTTTTTGATCTAGTTTAGTCAGATTGTGACAGGAATAACTTCAAACGACCACTCAAAAAGATAATAAATCTACTTTTATGTACTCATACGCCAATACATGTGTTATGAAGCTTTAAACTTTGACGGATGATGACAATTTTGGGCACTTAAAAACAATAAAGTCATTCTTTACCAATGCTTAGATTTACTAATATTATTTTATCCTCACTACGTCTTATTACCCATTGAAGCAATCCACATATTTATACTAGGGGATTAAGAATGAAAAAGGTTATTTTGAGAGAAAATGTACTCGAGTTTTCTTACAGATGAGTAGGAAACCATTTAGTATAAGGCCCTTTTAATACACCCAACCAGAAATCAAAGCTTGATATCCCTGACATCTGCATTCCAGTCTATTGTGAGAGTGACGCTTTGGACTGGAATTTGATAACATTTTTGATATCGTGGATAGTAAGGGGTTAAAAAAATATTTCAACTTTATATTTATCATATAGTAATTAGTTATTAGTCAATTTTTATGAACGTAATTGTTTGTTTTCTTAATCTTTTGCGAGCCAAATAAAATCAATCGTTGGGATAGATCCAGCCCGTGGTCCGTAAGTTTCCAACCACTGCCCTAGACTATGAGACCATTGAAATGGGTACACAAAAACTAAACGAAATTATCTCAAATTTTCCTAATACTACACTACAAATATTAGCGCCAAACCAAAATTAATTTTGTGAAAGGACAGCTCTATAAACAGTATTATGTTGTTTTATACCTAAGCTTTGAAATAATATATTTCTCTAATTCATAGAAAATATATGGAATTGTGAAAAAAGTTATTTATGAATATAAATTAATATGGGAGAGTTGTAAAAATATTCACAGAATTGTTCAGGAATGCATGTCACGGTTTCACTGTTACAGTGAAAAAACTCTCCGAGTAAATTATATTAAAAAATAAATTTTTATGTATTTTGCTGGTAGGTGATGAGAAAGAAAACATCGTAGATTAAGAGTGTCTCCCTCAATGAATACCGAGTATTATTAGGTTAAATATACAACGTGTATCTAAAACATTGCATCAAACTTTGGCAGGCTATTCCTTGGGTGAAAATAGAATAATTCACATCAGCAACCTAGGGTCCATCTTGAATAATAAGGGCGGTATACACCCCTAAAGATAGCGCTAAAAACGACTATTGTGTGAAATATTATGAAAACTGCTTAGGGTATTACAATGAATATTTGTATACTACTTATTGAAACCTTGATCATTAATAAACTAAATGTGCTGTTACCGTTACCCACCCTCATCATGTAAAAAAGACGGGGTTGTAACACTTTTTTCTGCAATAAAATATGTAAGAGTATATATTGCCAATTTTTACTTAAGACTAAAAATCATGGAGTAAAAATTAACAAAAAAGCTGTCTTGGAGAAACTGTCTAGCTTTCCTCGTTTCGAGTTAATCACACAAGTTTGAGCTCAGTGACAAATGTATCTAACACGGCTAGCAACACAGCTATACTGGCTCCTTACCTGGCAGGAATTAACACTTGTCTTTGAAATCAAACATGCATGATTATCTCGTAAAGGGGGAAAGCAAATAGTTTCTCCAAGACATCTTTTTTTGTTAATTTCTACTCCACGTTTTGTAATCTTAATTCAAATTCGGTAATACTTACTCTGACATATTTTATTGCAGAAAAAAGTGTTACAACCCACCTTTTTTACATGATTTGGATGGGTAACGGTAACAGCACATTTAGTTTATTAATGATCAAGGTTTCAATAAGTAGTATACAATTATTCATTGTAGTACCCTATGCAGTTTTCATAATATTTCACACAGCAGTCGTTTTTAGCTCTATCTTTAGGGGTGTATACCGCCCTTAATATCCAAGATGGACCCTAGGTTGCTGATGTGAATTATTCTATTTTCACCCAAGGAACAGCCTGCCAAAGTTTGATGCAATATTTTAGATACACGTTGTATAACAAAGCGTCGCATCGCATTACTTTAACATTGAGTATTAATCGTAAAACATTGGAATAGAGACGAGTTAAAAAAACAGTACCTGACTAAAAAAAAATACAAAAAATGGAGGTATTGAACGTGCACTTTCTGAACAGACTGATTATATCAGCAAACGATAATTTCTATGAGCGAGAATAAAAGAGTCTACTAGTTTTTCCAAGAAAGGCATTTTCACAAACCTTCCAAGGTTTTTTACATGCCACAATCAACATGGGACCAACGGTTTTACTTTCCCTCCAAAGGAAGTTGGGCTGCAGATTTTCATCGCTCAAGAAAAATTCATCAGGCCCCGGCTTGGTTTGAATCCCTGAACATCGGGTCCTGAGGTAAGAACTTAACCCCAAGATCACCAATGTGAACAATTTAACGGTTGTCAAGTGAAGAATACAGGAAAAATATTCTATTCACCACCATTTATGGTTCGAACGGATTCGTGCGGCTAATATCGTGGTTAATTGGCTTTAAGATGGGCTCTTAAGTATACATAATTTATTATCTAAGCATTTTCAATTGAATATCTTGCGAAATAACCCAAAATATAGGTATTTTAACAAATGAGAACACAAACTTAAATAAAGTAAATTAAGAGTATGCCAAGTGCACTTTGTCGATTTGAAGCGAAATCGAAACTAATGTATGAAGTATTTCCTAAGAAAAATTCAAGTTTAAATATATTATAAAAATAATTTTATTTAAAAAAAAATATCTTACTGTTTATATTTATATACCTTATGAAGAGTAATTTGATATAAAAATATTTACTTCAAAAATGTAATATTTAGTCCAAAAATGATATATAAAGTTGCTATATTTAATTACTACATTTTTTGCTATATATATATATGCTATTGTCACCACCTTCACTTTTTTCCAACGTTCTACGTGTTTGTGAACCTAAATCTTGTCAGAATGCGTTACGGCCGAGGTTAGGTGAGGGCGGTGGGGGAAGGGGGGGAGTGAATATTTTATTGAGTGGGGATCTTGGTTTTACGTTTGACTTGAATTTTATGGTTTTTATTAGTACTACTATGTCTATTACAAATGTGATGATGATACTGATACTGTAAATATAAAAGAACTTGAAAGATTACTTGGAAGCTTGTAAAAGAACGAAGTATTGCAAGGCTGATCTTTGGGTGATCCTACATGGTCTCTGGACTCCAGTACCCTGGGCTTGAGCGGTAGCCCTCAAATACAAGTACTGATGTGCTGGCGTACTAGCCCACGTACCCCTCAAAACGGGCAGAGTGACCCCCTAGACTCGATAGTGAATAATCAGCCTTGATAGCCTGACACACCACTCTTTATTCTGCCGCTTGGCTTGGTTCCCCCCTCTGGAATGTTGACACTGTTTGTGTGGCCAGAACCTCTTTTCTATTTGTTTACTAGCTAATTATAACACCGTGAAATACTCGTTTTGTCATTCACAATTCAAAACACTACAATATTATACAAACACACCTCCCAATTTAGGCCGTGTTGTTACACTATATACGTATAATCAATTACTATTTTTTTTTTATCACGACCACTAATTTCACCCTGAAAGGCACCAGTATAGATTTAACTATGCCACTACCTTGCAAGCTAGCAACCCTGCAAGTCAACCTCGCTATCTTTCCGGGTAAAAAGGGGTTAAATAGTAGTGCAAGGTGCATAACCCGAACGGGTAATAATACGAGGGGCTAAAAATAAAAAATAAATAGTTCTGTGGGAAGTAAACTTACAATCTTCCACTCAAAATAAATGGCAAGATACAATCGTACAAACGTTTCATATATTGTATTATATTTTGGAACAAAATTATCAAAAATATATTTTCAACAAACTACCTTTAAGTAAGTTTTCCTCAGAAAAACCCAAAAACCTTTTGCTTATCACAATAAACACTCTTCTTAAATAGATTCTAAACAAAATCTTTGAAATATTTCTAGAAATTTAAAATTTCAAAAATCACTTATTTTTAAACTACCTTCAAAACACATTTTATGTGTAAAAATACAAAATATTCTTATTCATCATTAATAAACTTCCTAGATATCCATTTTTAACTTAATTATCAAGACAATTTAAAAAAATTCATGAATACAATAGCTTTAAATTAATACTTTTTAGAAAAATAAACATTCATTATTACTTAAGACTGTAAAATAGACCCATATACCAATTTTAAACAAAATAGTTGCAGCTAATTAAAAAAAAAATCAAAAACCAGTCGTCACTATAATATAGAATGATTTTCTATTTTAAATATAGAAAATTCAAAAATATTTCCAACTCTTAAAACAAGTACAGTATACAGTTTTATTTGTCATGTAAAACATTCCCAAGATATACATTTTAAACAAAATCTTTAAAGCCATTTTCACTATAATTCTAATTTTCAAAGAACACTCATCAAACTATCCTCAAACGAATTTTGATAGCAAAACAGAGAATAGTGTTATTTGAATGGTCAAATACTCCCTATATATCCATTTAAATCAAAATCATTTGAATATTTTTTAATTCCAAAATTTTTTAAATGGTTCACTCATTGGTGAACTATTCTTAACTTAAGGGCTAGGCTCAAAATTATATATCTATATATCAATCTTGAATCAAATCCATCAAACTGCTTAAAATCTGTGCCAGGAATCTCAACTTTTTATGTTTCTGAGGCATATAAAAAGATTTATCACCACATAGAGGTAAAAAATGTTCATGATTACAACACTTTCTCTTTAAATGAGCGTAAAATGATAAGTATAATATTTTGAGAACTATAATCATGTTCTTATTTTTATTACAATCTTAAGATTTTGTTTTGGATTTCAAGTTAATAAATAATCTAATTTCTCCTTCGATGTTAAGTTGATACTTAGTTATCAAGTGACAGAAAACAAATGAATAGGTACTATTTTAAATAGTATATTATATTAATAGAGAATAGACATTGTTCATGTGATTAAAGACGTCCTTCTCACAATTTATGTCAACATTTAAACAAGATTACGCCTGAGGTACTCAATTGAATTTTAAAATTCTTATATTAAAATCACTTGAGATAAGCTATTAAATGAAACACCGTTTGGTTCAAATAATGTCCATGCTAAATTTCATTAAAATTGGTATACACATTTGGAAGTTATCGCGGAACAAACAAACACAGATTTTTGGGTGACCGCCATTATGAAAAGGATTAATACATCGTAAAATTATGTACACACGTTGTTTGGCCTAGGTTTAAAGAGTATCCCCGCAAAATCTAGTTAAAATAGTTCATGAATTTGACCACTATCGTAGAACTAAAATCCGAACGGACATACAAAATGCCAAATAGTAAAGTTAAGACATGACCTTCCTACGGTCGATCTCTAACAGAAAATTAAGAATAAAATGTACATATGTGTATTTTCGGTATCAACATTTTTACTGTGCAAGCGTGGTATTCTTCAAAAAAAGAAGTCGAAGCTAGATCCGGGATATAAAATATAATTTCAAGCTAAAAAAAATAAATTAAAATCAAAGACGCAAAAATTTTAGTTCTTACCTGCATGTATCCAAGGTGGCAGTAGGTGGCGTTCACCAAAGTCCCAACCTTGAATTTCTTGAACCGTATTCTAAGGATCCAGTCCCGGGGTGTACCACGGAAAGACCGGAAACGGTACCAGCACGTCATGGGCTTCCCAAAGGTCTCCGCTGTAACTTCAGGGCTGGACACATCCTCGTAGATGTCGACAGTCTTGTTGCAGTGATCACGCTTCACTTCCGCTGGAAGATAATGTGGAGACAAATTTACATTAAGACAGTTACTATTAAAATTCAAAACAAAACAAGACAAGTAAATTTATTTCTAAAGCTAGTGAAAAATTTCATGCGAATATTTCCCCTTAAAATTAAAAAAAAAATGCTCAAAAATTAGATAATTTCTTTAAAACATAGCTATGGCCCTTTTAAATAGTCCTTACATTAAGTTATTTTGCCTGAAAATTTCGGATAAATAGTTTAAACATCCTACTATTTTGGAAGAAAGCAACGCTATAGAATTAATAATATTCAGGGTGGCCCATGGAAATGTAGCCCACCTCCTATATCCAGCAGGCACCTCACTCTGCATTGGAGGTCAATCCCCTTCCACCCATATTGTGACATGAAGAATGAGCAAGTAAACTGATTGTCTCAAGCACAAGACGGGGTAGAAGGGGATTGACTTCCTCCAATTCAGAGTGAGGTGCCTGCTGGATATAGGAGGCGGGCTACTTTTCCTTGGGCCCCCCTGTATATATGACAAATATTGATGGGAGGTTTATTATAATTACCATGGACATCAGCCGGAACTGAATCCTTTTTGAATAAATTGAAAAATGAAACCTGGACAAGGAGATCGAATCTGGGACCTTTGATTTAGCATGACAATTCTCTACCCCTGAACCATCCAGGGATCGTCTCGTGCCAAGAGTCATTCTTCTCTCATAGTTTAAGGCAGAGTCTATGATGGATGTGTGTTCATTATCAGCACTATACGCTATGATTGACATCACAGCCACAGACGACTCGGCTGTAGCTTTATGTTGTCAAGAGTACAAATATAGTTTACATTACAAATAAATCAATATGGTAGAAAGCAACGCTATACAAACTTATCAACTGTCTAAAAAATTATCAGATGTAAGAATATGACTTACACAGGCATTTAAAATAAAATTTACTCATTAATCTCAGTTTTTAATATTATTTGTATAGTATTATTTTTATTGTTACATTCCTTGGTCACGAAGGTATTCGTGTCCCTTCTCAAGCCTCTTTTAATCCAAAATTGTTTTCTTTCAACAACTCTTACCAGGTTAGCAATAGTATCCATAGCACATTTTAGAGTTTTGTCTAGTTTGATTTTTATCGTAGAAGAAGAGCCAAACTCATTAAGGAACTGCCATATCATTAAATTACTCACTGCAGTTTTTACCTCAAATATTTAAGCTTAGATTATTTTGATCACAGTTATTTTAAAATGTTTGTTAGTTCTTAATCATTTTTACTACAACTCTTATTAATGCAGTATATTATTTATACATTTTCTTATATTTTTAAGTAAATATCTATCGTTATATGTCATTATTTAGCTATGATTGGTTGGCTATATTTTATGTAGTTTTGCTTACATTTCAGGTAATTGAGTACTCTTCAGTGCTGGCCTGTTATAGGTCCTGTGACTGCTGGTCAGCACTTTAATAAAGGAATTGAAATTTGATTGGAATTGTTTTTAATAGTAATATTATTTTATATGAAGTATGTTTTGCTCTGAACTAAAAATGTATTTTTGAAATATCTTCAGATTTTGTTTAAATGTGTTGAAATTATTATTAATAAATACTCAAAGTAAAAAATAATTATACTATCAGCACACTTCCAAACATTTATATCCTGTTGAGCTCTAAATGAAGTTTAAAATAAAAATACGTCAGATACTAAGCATCCAGACACTAATTATTTTTATCACTTTATTTTTGTTATCTAATGTGAGTTGGTTTCTGGATTCCAATAAGAATATATATCTAATTATTAAGGACAGAACTAAGTAATGTATTTGGTAGAATACCATTAGTATTCACTTAAATATACGTAAAAAATATCGTGGGTATCATTCATGTATGTAAGTATATGTATGTGTATATATATATATATATACACACACATACGAATTTGACCGCTATCCTAGAGCTAAAATCCATATATATATATACATATATATATATTTTTAGAGTCAACACAATTGCTTATTTACTTTGCATATTTGTTTTTTTGGCTATATATTTAAATATATCAAAAATATTGAAGTAATTGAAAAATACTTCTTTTACAAAGAGTTGTGGAATTTTATTACATTATTAAAAGTACTAACATATTTAAGTTATTTATTAAATATATTATTAAAATACTTAACAACCGAGAAAAAATATCTATGTATACATATTTCAGACATTTCTCAACGCACCTCAAAAAACCTAATTCAGGTAATGTATTTTTCCTCCTAGAATTTAATACATCCCTAACTTTTTCTAATCTACTGTATTTTATTAATTAAATCATGGAAGGTTAACAAAACGTCTGTACCTGTCTGCAGTTGCAGTAATACAATTACATCCCAATTAAAAACTTGTAACTGTGTAGTCTCTCCAGAGATGCAGCAAAGTTTGTAATGCAATCAAGAGAAAGGTCATAAGTTTGGCTCAAATTGAAATGTTAATAACAAAGTAAAGTCAAATCCTCAAACAAACTTTTGTTAGAAAAATGAATTTGCTATTACACTTGTTAAAAAATATTTCTACCCATGTTACTTTTACGTTTATTACGTAAGATGTTTGGAAGAAAAATTTACGTAAATCTTCACTTCAAATTTGGCTTACGACATGTCACAATAATAAAAAAAAAATTCTGGCATTAGAGTGAAAGCTAACAAAGTTGTGCATAGGATAGTTGACGATAAAATTAAATTTCAAGGTTTTTTAACGAACCTATTACTCAAATATTTAAACTAACCTTAAACATACTTTACTAGAATAACTTTACATGAACCTAAATTCATAGGCACCACCAGTTATTACTATGGGGGACAAAACTAATCATTTTCACTTTAAAATAGAAAATAAAAAATATATATTCTTTATATAATAATAATAATAATAATAATAATATGAAAAAAGCATTGATTTTTAAGTAATATAAAAAATTATCACCTATTCATTATAATACAACTCTGTCTGTAGATTCGATTGTCTATTTGTTAATTAATAGTGAATTCAAAAAGTACTTATCGGATCGAGACGGGGCCTTTTCTGTTTTTTATTTAATCTATTTGAGGTATTTAACGTACACTTTCTGAACAGACTGATAATATCAACACACGAGATTTCTCTGATCGAGAGCGACAAAGCTTACCAATTTTGCAAGGAAAGGTATTTTCACATACCTTCCAGGGTTCTTTTACATGCCACAATCGACATGGGACCAACAAAATTGTTTCCCCTCCAAAGGAAGTTGTTCTATGGACTTTTATCGCTTAAAAAACATCAGTCGACCCTGGCTAGATTTAAACTCACGAGTGTCTGGTCCTGAGGTGAGCACTTTATATCCAGACCACTTATGGTAACGACTTTTTCTGTTGAACTATTTATTTTTCTGGGAACAGGTTAAGCTATATACTATGCTATTTCATCAACGAATAAAAACTCGTGCTTAAGTAGTAAACATGCATCCCGTTTACTTAGTATGGGAACAAAGCATGGAACTTGATTTGACCATAGGGAAGGGGGGAGGGAGGTTGGTCTTGTTTCTTCGGGACTTTTCATTCGCGCATAAAGTCCTGAGTCGGTCGAGTCGGTTTCATTATTTTCTAGAAAAAAAATAAATCAGTTGTGTTGAATACGTTAGCGCTTGGAATAATAGTCTTGCTTACTTTTTGGTACTAATTCAAAACCACAATTTCGTTTGGGCTGATAGAGCGCTCACTACAGAACTTCTTTCATAGAGTCACAGTCAATTTGCTTGCATTTTCGTTTTAAATGCCTTACTAGGGGGAGTGTTGATATCCAAATTTTCATCTTGCGAATGAACGAATTCTTCGTTACAGTTCATGTTCAATGCCGCCAACGAGGTGGCGCCCAACCATCAAAACTCTCCTGGGATGACCTTGAATTTAGTGTGACCATTACCAAAAGCTCAGTGAACCCACCCTTCTCCACTGCTGCAACCCGGAATTGTCATAATACACCCACTCGAGATTCAAACCTATATCTTCTTGTTGATGTCAAGTCTATATGCAAGAATGGCGTCTTATACCATGTGACCACCAGTGTGGGTATCAAATACATCTAGCCTGATGATAATAACACAGAATTAGGATATTTTTTATAGACGCTTTAAGTTGTCATTAGAATTATTAATAGGGCTAGGATTTAAATTTGCTTAAAAAATACGACTGATCTAAAAATTATGAATTTGCCATCTATACCAGAATATGCTTGAAATTATCAAAATATTTTATTAAAATTCTTAAAATTGTGATTGTTTTCTATTTAGAACGACAGTTCATTAGACCTGATTCTGTGGCCACATGGTCTAATGTACTACTCTCATGCTAGACTAGACTACCGAATATGGGGAGATCGGGGTTCGATCCCGGTTGGGTGCACCTAGGGTGATGTTTTACTAAATCACTATCCACTCTCCCTTCACGCAAGTTCGGATGCACTTTCTCTAAGTTAAACCTTCCTAATACTTAACACGTTAGTGTAATTAGTAGGAAGGCGTATAGCCCGAACGGGTAGTAAGATGTGACGCATAAAAAACCCATTCATTTATAATACCTAGCAAAATGACTTAAATATGCCAAAATTCAAATATATGACACTTCGAGTGCGTGGTTTATGCAAAAAATCAAATAGATAACACTTCGAGTGCGTAGTTTATGCAAAAAATCAAATAGATGACACTTCGAGTGCGTGGTTTATGCAAAAAATCAAATAGATGACACTTCGAGTGCGTGGTTTATGCAAAAAATCAAATAGATGACACTTCGAGTGCGTGGTTTATGCAAAAAATCAAATAGATGACACTTCGAGTGCGTGGTTTATGCAAAAAATCAAATAGATGACACTTCGAGTGCGCGGTTTATGCAAAAAATCAAATAGATGACACTTCGAGTGCGTGGTTAGATGACCGCAACTCACGATGTTCTGGCGAAAAGAAGATATTAACAGCTTTGTGTTTGTTTGTGGAGAAAGAAGAGTACACAATTAGATTACCAACCCTCCCACCAAGCTCGAATAGACTATTTCCCCAAGTGTAGTGGATTTATATATTGAGGCAGACAACTTTTCCAGCTTATTATTCTTTTTGTTCCTTTTAGTAAACCAATTTCAACTCTTACCCTCTTCGGTGGCCGCATGATCTAACGCGCTACTCTCTACTGCCAATGATGGGGAGATCGAGGTTAGAATCTGTCAGATGTAGAGAGTTTTTTTAAATGGTTTCAAACTTTTCCTCCACGCAAATTCGGGTACACTTCCTCTAAATATGACCTTCAAAATTCCTAAAATCAGTGTAGTTAGTACCTAAGCAAATAACCCAAACAGGTAGTAAGACTAGGAAAAAATCAACTTTACTATGAAGAATAATTAAGACAAAAGAAATATTATATTTTCTAGGAATAATAATTTTTTTTTGGCTTTCATAAAGCAATATTGAACGCAACATTTTACTAATATTTTATTTTAAAAAACGTGTACTATATAATATACAGAGTATCCATACATTATTCCCTCATTATAAACCTTAATAAATAAGCAATTTTATAATATAAGAATATTACTCAAGTATTGAATAAACTATGGTTAGTCTACAAAAAAAATACTTGAGCTGTATTAATTTTTTAGCGCGTCGTCTTACCACCCGTTCGAATTATACACTCATGTACTGATTACGCTGATGGTCTTAGGAATAAGGAAGAATATATTTAGAGGTAGTGTACCAGCATTTGCGTGAAAAGATAGTGAAAAACTATTATGGAAAATCACCCTTAAGTAAATAGACCAGCAATATATCTATGACCCGCCTCAGTGGCGTAGTTGGCTAACGCGCTAGTCGTGTTGAGCTCGACCACCGAGGACGGGGAGATCGAGGTTCGAATCTCGGTCGGGTGAACTGGGGGTGGTTTTTCCTAAATGGTTTTCCACTCTCCCTCCACGCAAATGCGGGTTCACTTCCTCTAAATTCAACCCTCCCAATTCCTAATCCATTAGCGTAATTAGTACTTAAGCGTATAACCCGAACGGGTAGTAAGACGCGGTGCTAAATATTATTATTATTATTATTATTATTAATATATCTATGTGCTCCAAAAATTAAAAGTGAAGATGGTACTATGAAATTCTCCTACAGAATCAAATTCGAATCCAAATTCTCATGTAATGGAATGCTAGGACCATCAAACCCTCACAATGACATGCCATTTTCAAAAGATACTTACAGCCTACCAAAAGGACAAAAAATGACAAACAACGATCTTAAAATTGTATTTTTGCCTAAGTCTATTACAACTTAAAATGTATTAATACTGGAACTAACTCCTCGCCAGTACCTACGGGTAGGAAAGAGGGTCATGACTGAGATTCGAACCTCTATCTCTCCATCATCGGCAGTCTAGTCTACTGCGAGAGTAGCGTGTTAGAACACGTGGCCACCAAAGCGGGTGGCTATGTTATTAATCAACATAGTCTTAACATACCTATTAAAATAATACATTCATAAATTATTATAAAGTGAATTTATGGACACTGTATTTATTAATCAAAACAATTAGAAAAACCTTTGATTAAAAAGTATATGAAAGGAATAAAAATCAAACAATTATGTAATAATTACTCATAAGCATAAGTTTAAATAAATGGTACGGCACACCGCACAGACTTTCTCTCTCTTTCTATAAACTCGTAAGATTTCTGAACGGAATAATGATTCATCAAAATCTCGAGTTCGATTTTTTTGACGATCACAATACTTTCTCTACCTGTAAGATAGAGAGAAAGTAAAAACATTAAAAAAATTGATCAGATATAAATCCGAACCCTACTCAGTTTCTAGTGCGAGCGGTTAAAAGTAATAAACCTTCTCGGAAAGCTCTTACAATCTAATCACTATTCGATGGTCGGTGGAAGCAATCAAATTAAACGAACGGAAAAAAACAAAAACAAATAAAAAACCTTGGAATGATTAATTTTCTAGAAGTGGCGGGACCACACTGATGGCATTAATGTCAATTACCGTCGTTAATTCGTTAATTGGGTCAGAGAGAGATTGGACAGGTGAATGATTAGAGCATTGACAATACTTAGCACTTTCTAAGCTTACTTTGTATTGTTCTCAAAGCAGATTAACTGGAATATTGGGTACACCATTATTCTAGAAAAATAAAACTTTTTTGTATTTAAATTATAATTGGTAAAAAAAAATACAAGTATTCATTGGTCTAAATTAAACGGTCTTTTGAGGGAATCTACAGAAAAACGCACCACAATGAGATAATACTAGCGGAACTACCTTCATAATTAATATATTTAGAAAACAATTTATGCTATATTTAGTAAGGAAAATATTTAATATTATATTAATAAGGGGTGGCCTGGTGGTTTAGGGGTAAGGTGTCAGACTTTTGGTCTGGGGGTCAGGGGCTCAATCCTCAGTCCCGGCATAGACTTATCTGATTGCCAAACCCTTCCTTCACCTCTGACAAGACGTGTATTGATCATAACTTGTGAATGTGTGGGATGCCAGGCCTCCACCGTGGTTCGGATCCCACGTTAAACTGTAGGTCCTCCATTTCATCTCACAATCACCCTACCATTACACATTAGCGTAAGTGCGTATAACCCGAACGGATATTAAGAAGCAGTGATAATAATAATAATAATAATAATAATAATAATAATAATAATATTAGTAAGATCTATTTTATCATGGCTTATTACTACCTGTTCAGGCTATACGCATATATGATAATTACTCTAATGAGGTAGGGATGAGAAAGGACTCATTTTAGACGAAATATAGCTGCTTAACGAGATAATATACAATCTAGGAAAAACCACCCTGAGTAAATTCGACCAAGATTTTATACCCGATCTCCCCATCTTCAGTAGGTCAGTATAACACGAGAGTAACACCTTAGGACATTCGGCCACTGAAGCGGGTGATTGAAAATTAAATTACGTAAATTATAAGCTATAAATAGTGATTCAATGATTTTAAAATATTAGATGTTATAAGGAGTCAAAACTTGCTAATTTATGCTTTTTGCTTACCATTGGCAAGGTAAAGTAACAATTAATGTATGTATGAGGCTGAAATTTAGTAAAACTAGACATTCATGTGAGGCGTACAGAGTGAAATACTACTTACTTACTTGGCCAGTCGTTACTTCATTCACTTTATAATCTAACTTAAAACTAGGACAAGCACAACATCCAGTCCCCGGCCGTTTATTCATCACTGTAAAAGGGTAATCCCACATTTCATCAAAGATAAATTTTTCTGCGATGCCAGAAATCAAATCTGGAACTCTTAGCCCAGTAGAGACACGCTACCGACTGAGGTAAGGTGTCGGATAGAAAGTTTTAAATGAAGAGAGAAACTTGTGATTAAATTTCAAGACACCCTTGACAGATATTAAACAACTCTTGAGGTCATTATGTGAAGAAAATTAAACTCTCTATTTCTATTGGAGCAATATTTGATCTCTTTTGACAAAAATAAATTCTCTAGGTCAACCAACTTAGATAATCCCCCCTACCCCCCAACCCCACTAAGTTTGGATGTATTCTCTTAGCAGGGAATATACACAAGTAAAAACAAATACAAACAAAAACTAAAGACATTTTCTTTTATTTCCACAAGAAAACTTTTCTGAGGTACAATCACATTTGGAAAAGTTTGGCTCAGGTCTATATAACAAAGTTACCCTGACTCGAGAATACAATATGCAAATGTAGTAATTTGAATATGTGGTAAGTGACATGATGCGCATGAAACCATTGCATCTGAAGTAATGTTGTTCACCAGGACGAATAATTGAATAAATTACATTTATAAAAGCTGAAATCCCAGAGGTACAAGCATAATTTGATTGCATCGAAAACATTCTTTTAATGCATGACGTAATGTTAACTAACTCTACCTATTCTGACAATGTATACTGCGCCTCATTTGAGGGTTCAGATACATATGAAGTAAAAAAATAGCACTATTATGGTCTGGTATCTGAATTGCAAATAACTAACCTTGGATATTGCTTTAAAATGCTAATCTAATTAATCTACGGAGTGTATTTTAAATTAATTTGGGGGGTACCTGAAAAACTTGTCATATATATTCTAAAAAAGATGTTCAAGCTGATATCTAAGCTCGCAATCCGATTTAAAAGTTTTATATTCTAGATTAGTGCTTGTATGTAAAATCCCTTTTTTTACCTTTCTTATTCTTCTCATGTTATAATAATTATTTAATACATTCGTGTTTAATCCCTGTATAAATGGTACGAAGCTCGTAGATACTTCAGTCTATTATAGTTAGTAATTAAATTTTTTTAAATGAATATCAGCAAGCTATCTATATATAATTTTTCTTCTTAAAATAAAATTATTTTGATGATTAAATTAACCCTTAATCAGATAAAAATATTTAAACAATTTAAAAAAAAATCAATTATCAGTAAACCACCATTCAGGGTTATTTACCGCCATAGATTTCTAATTAAAATTTAAAAAAAATCATCATCAAACTACTATTGGTTTAGGGGCAAGCATAGACATCATGATTTGGCCTCTACCATATAACATGTAAATATCAAATTTTAACGAAATCCATCACACCGATTCAGCTTTACTCCCTGATATAGACATACATAAAGAGGGACAGATGTACAGATTTTGGGTACAGGCACATTGTAATACCTAGGCCTACTTTATAAATTCGGGGGAAAATAAATCTTAAAGCTCCATCATAATCTTGAAGTATTAATTGTTAACGATTGCAATATTTTCTTTATGTTATAAAGTAAGTGATTGCTCTCACACACATAAAACACAACATTTTCTACCTAAATCGCTATTGCATCTGGTCACAGACTTATCACTCCTTTAAGCCACGTTGACATTGTCCGAGTATACTTGGATCACAACTTGGACCAGTGTTCTTGTACAAGTGCACTTGGTCCAAATTAGTTGCCACGGTTAGTCACTTGGACAATCATGCAGATATCAAAAAGATGACGGATTTGGTTTTGGAGGGTATCGGAGCGGTCACTGATATGCTCATACATGAGTTTACACATTCACTATACTATTTGTGCCGATAGTTTCCGATTCTAGATTGACACATGCTTGGATGAACTTTATTAATATACATCTTGGCAGGAAGCTTCATTTTTAGGACCAAGCCAAATATCCTAAGTTGTAAAAGATTTATAAAAAAATACGTTTACATAAAAACTACTTCAATATAAAAATAATAGTTTTGTAACACTGTAGGACAATTTTAAGAACTATTCAAGAATCCATGGCTTTTGTTTCAACCTTATATTTTTAAAGCTCGCTGAATAAAACGTAAATTCACTAACATGGGAAATTCTATCTTGAGTTTTCCTTACGTCACAGATAGGCAACGTCCATAATTTGAGAAAATTATGTTTCAGGTATAAAAATAAAGCTCCCCTTGAATGCATATCTGGTGCACTCTCTAACAATAATAAGTATATTGCTTGATTATTGCAGTTTAGTACAAAAGCATGAAGTAATAGCCTTAAAACAACTCAAATTTGACAATCTCTATAAAAATTAGACAATAAAAAACAATATTAATGTTCAAATTAAAAATCTTAGCTCCAACAAACTTCCCCCGCTCATTTGCATAGTTCCACGGTTTTTCTCGAGGATATAAACCAATATTACGTTGCTTGAACGCCACGATGCAAAAAAGACTGTCTTCTAAAATGCTGTTTTTTTCAATTTTAAAATAAATCTTCTTTATTGATTTTACAAAATACTTTCAAACTAATTTTATCGTGATTTGTGAACATCATAAGCAATTATTCTAACTAAACATATACAGTAATGGTCCAATTAATATTAATGTAAGCATATTAATAAATGGGTCGGCCCACTTCGGTGACCACATAGTCTAAGAAGAAATCACTCTCGCAATAAACTGAACTGCCAAAATATTGATGGATCAGGTTTCGTGGTTTCGTATGTCAGTCTGATATTCTAAGGCTAGTTTTTCCTAAATGGTTTTATAATCTTTCACCCTGAAAATGTGTCTGCATTTTCTTGGAAACAAAACATTTATCATCCCTAACACCTTAACGTAATTAATACACATTATGCGTAAAACGGGTTAGTAAAACGTGGTGCTAGAAAAGTAATTATTTTCACGGATATTGAATGTTTCTTTGTAAGAATATAGTTTGGAAAGCTAGCAAGATACCACGTTGACACCCATTAGACTGTCACTATCACATATTTATTGGATATCGAGATTTGTTGATTGTTATCTCTACGTATCACCTTCCTTAAATTTGAGTTCATTTCCATTAGACTGCCACTAGGCCGTGAGTGGTCTAGTGGTTTATTTAAAAGATATTTAATATGGTGTATGAATTGTTTTTTACTTTCTCTCTATCTTATAGGTAGAGAAAGTATGGTGATCGTCAAAAAAATCGAAGTCGAGATTTTGATGAATTTTGACGTTTCATGACTTCCTGAATCCGAAAAAGTGGTTTTTGAATTTCCGTCTGTCTGTCTGTCTGTCTGTCTGTCTGTCTGTCTGTNAGAGTATATTTCCACCATACTATCAAAAGACTGATTTAGCCATCCAATATTTTATTTTTTAAATCTTTTAAAATAGGTTCTTTTGTGGTTTTATAATATTTTTCGTAATTTGTATTTTAATTGTTGTTGTAATTTGAAACTATTTTTTAAATAGTCAAAATATTTTATCATGACTTATGTGATCGTTTCCAATTGGTCCGGTTACGGGAGGGTTTGGCCAATGTTATTAATGAGCAAATTGGTTGTAACTAAATATTAAGGCCTATATTTTATGATTCCATTGTTCCCGAAAACTAACTTTGACAAATATTGCCAGCGGTCAAACGACCAATCGATAAGAACAAATTTAATCACACGAATTCCTTCCCTTTAATCCCCCTTCCCCATAGTTCAGTTTGGACAAGGCCCATATTTACGAACCTGGTAGAATTTTGTGGCTCAATTCTAAATTGGAAAATTTCCTCGGGCGTCCTTTTGGTCGGTGATGAGAGGAGGGAAGGGGGGGTTCTCAAGCTCTTCGATGCATATCTTTGACCGTGTTTGCCCCGAGAAGGAGGGGCACGATAAGAAAAGAATATCACGAAGGGGGAGAGGTTAAAGGGATACAGTTAAGATGATTACAAGGGCCAGTCTTACAAGTTGCGGAGCCGGTTTCGTTTGGTTGCGTTTGTTATTGATCTCAGTGGTCTAAAAACACCCCCCCATCCCACCCAACTGGCCTTGTTGTTGCGCTGTTCAAGGCCATATTGATCCAGATTCTGGGGCGAGAGTTGGAACCACACAGCGCAACCTGGCACCGTACTGTTCCAAGTTTTGTTTTAGTGGTTGGGTGGGTGCAGGGTACCAAACCCTCTCTCCCCCAAAACAACTCTTAAAATGTGGGACAGCATTTGTTTTGAGGTTGGCAGGGAGACTGTAAGGGGACTATTTTCTGAAGGAAGAGTCCGTGGTAGTTGTAAGGTTCGTGGTGTGACATTTGGGTCATTGTTTACTCTTTCGAATATACGGACTGTGACAAAAGTTCACAGAGCAAAGTTGTTCGTATTTATTCAAATTAACAATAGATGGGCTAGAGGTTATATAGATTGTTTGTTTATTTGTTTATTTCTAAAATAGATTAAAATAATTATATGAAGCTTTATGATCATTTGTGGATCATAAACGATCTGTTATAAAAAATATTGTTACTAAATAATTTTAAACGAAATTAGTTAAGAATAGCATTTATACACGGAAATCTAAAGTAGGAGCGAATGTAAAGGTGTCATTTTTAAATTGTTTTAATTTTGATAGAAGTATAATCCCAGTTCACGGTTATATCCGTACCTCAGCTAATTTCTAATTCTTCTAAGCCATAACGGATTAAATAGCCAAGCTATTATAATGTTAGTTAGGGTAGTAGCTGAATCTAAATATATTCTTTAAATTGAAAATTGACACTTGGACACGGGAAAAGAACCGGGAACCATTGACTTAGTACGCTAATGCTCTACCACTGAGCTATCCAAGAGCTGTCTTGGGCCCAGGGTAAATTACTCAAACATATTTTAAGGCAGAGTCTGTGATGGACGTGTGGAAATCGTCAGATACATATAAGTGATCAATTAAGATCACGAACTATCAGATAACGCGAGTCAAAGGTGGCTTAAACGGTTCGTTGTGTTGACTACATGACACTCTCTTTCCGAAAATGTTGGCGATGTCTTCGTTAATATACAGCTGCCACTTAGTTGGTATAGCTCGCTTGCGAAGTGATGCTATGAAGTTTATACACCCTCTTCTATAATCCTAATTGTTTATAGTTCGTGATTGTCACAGAGACTGGTTTACATTATAAATTTTAGATTGCTGTCTAGTTATAATAGATCATTGTACGGATAGATTAGCATTTGATAATTTGAGCTTAGGATAAGAAAAGGAATAGCCCATACTTTTATTCATTTTACAATTCAAATTTAAGGATGCTGTACCGATCGGTGTTGGCACATTGTAGCCAGTATACTACAAGCATAGCTGTTGCTTGGTTCTAGGGGACGGCCAGACTGGGCGAGCGAGCTCGCGAGGGACTAAAATAGAAAATAGAACACATTGGTTGTAATCAGAGGTGGCCAGACTGGAGCGAGCGACTGAGCGCGCGCGCTTGAAAGTTAGAACTGGTTCTAGTTTTCAAGCGCGAGCGCTCGACCCGGAACAGTCTAGTTTACAGGCGCTAGGCAGTATTATTGTATGTTGATCCATTGAGTGCTAGGAAAACTTCTCATTTTGAAATTTTTATTATTATCGATAGGTTTAGCACACTTGCTACTAACGACCTAATTTAATTGGCAAGACCATAAACCATACCTATATATATATATATATGTACAACTGATATGTTAAAATACTTCAATATTATCAAAGTAGGCCTTTACAAATAAGAATCACCATTATCGTGGAGAGAGGATTAGAAAATCACAACAATAAATCACTTGTCAAAAACCACTCTCAGTTGACTGAGACAAAATTCGGAGCCTCCTCGTTAACAGCTATCGAGAGGTATCTGCTAATCTCGCGCTCGCTCGCCAGTTTGGCCACCCAGTCGCTAGCACGCTCGCTCGCACGCTTGCCAGTCTGGCCGAAACCTTGCCCTGAGCGTTCTTGGTCTGTTCCTTCAAACCAGTATCCCCCACTATAGAGACTGCCTTGCCTGCCAGTATACCGTTCCTTGCTCGTGTTACTCATTACCACTAGGAGGTAAGGTGGCGCATCGACACTCCAGGACACATCAAGTGTGGATCGAGTGATGATAGTGAGCGTGTGGATCAAAAATAAGGGGTAGGCCATGTAATACGTGGCTAGATGTTGTAGATACATGTGTGAAAAGGAGAAACATTAAGAGTTTTAAGAATAAAAGAGCATGAATAATTTGGTGTTTGGATGTTCTTGAAGTGAAGGGAGAAAGCAAGTATAGGGAATTGTGGAGAAATCTAATGAGGATGGATTAAGTAAGGAGTTTTATTTAGCTAAATGCTCAGTTTATTGTTCACCCCGTAAGGGAACGGCGTGATAAGGTATGTATGTGTGTTTGTATGTGTATGTGTGTATCTATGTATGTACAAGTTTAAAATAAATCAATACATTTATTCGTTGGGGTTTTTCGTTTAAAATAAGATATTTTACTTTAAAGGGTAAATACACTAAACTATACATTTTTTTAAAAACGCTTTGTGTGCCTGGTTATTTTAAATTTAAAAACTTTCTCTGGAATGATTTAGAAAAAAAGTACTCTTTTATCTATGATACTAGCCTTGGAAGGTCCAACGGAAACAATTTATGGTTTCCATGTCAATATGCAAATAGGTTTATTCCTTGGAGGAATAATAATACATTGTAGATATGCCCGGTGGTGCTCGGATGAAGAAAATTTGTGGATATATAAAAACGTTTTTTACCCTTTCCCTTCACCACATTTTATTTATAAGGATGAGGAAGGTAGAATTTAGAGGAACTCTGCTTGTTTGTACAGTACAGAGAGGGAGAATGGGAAACCATTTAGGAAAAACAAATCTCAATATACCTGGCCAAAATTTGAGACCATCCCTTCATCAGTAATTCATTTTTAATATGAAACTGACATCTTAGATCAGGGATGGCCAAACTACGGCCAGTGGGTTAAATCCGACCCTCAGTATAAATCATTAAAACGTGTTGACTGGCGAAGCAGATTTTTTCCACACACATACCTAATCACGCCATTCCCTTAAGAGGTAGGCAAGAAACTGTGCCTATAGCTAGAAAAACAACTCAATATTTAATCCACCCTCAAACACACACACACACACAAAAAAACCACCGGATTTTTTTAAAACCATGCCAAAATCCAACATTTCCAAACTTGATAAGTCATGCGCAAAATATAAGGCAATGTTTGAATTATCATATTCATACGAGCAAGTGTTTTCAACTATAAAACTCAGGAAAAGTTTTTTCCCAGCCCATAAATTTATATCTCAGACTTACTGATTAGAATCAGTCTTCTGTTTCGAGAATCACTTCCAGATAGTTTAAACCAGATTGTGAAAAAATGCTAGAAACTTATTTTCTGAAGTAACTCAAAAACATACTAAACCAGTAAGGTATTTATGATTATTTTGCATTTTAATTGTATCTAAACTTATTCATATCAATCTAATATGTATATTAGTATTTTTTAAATGAATTTTGAAGAAAATATAATGAATGAAACTCTTTGTCTTGGCTTTTTTTTTTAGATGGAGGATTGAACCCAGCTCCCAAATCTTTATTGAAATATTCTTATTGATAGCCATGATGTTTTCTTACGCTTTGGTAAATTTATCAACAGAGATACGTTTTAGTTCACAAAACAATGTAATAAGCTTTCCAATTTCCCCATCATAATGAAAGTCCATAAAATGCCCTAAAGCCTTTTATTTAATTAAAAACATGATATCCAAGATAAAATGTTACTGTCCCAGCGAGAAACTATTGTTGTCTAAAATTAAAATACACTTTATTTACATGGCATACACATTTTAAGGAAAAATCAACGTACAGTCGAGTTGTTCAAAGTAATATTAAGATTTTAGTTTTTGATTTTAAATAGATATATATATATGAAGATTTTCAAGCTTATTTAATGTCATATTGGGAGATCAATCTCCGTTATCTAATAACCTACGTTTTATAAAATTGGATTGGAAAATATGTTTTTATCAACACTTCAAATTAAATTTAAGATTATTTTCAAATATTTAGATCATATTTAAATATTTTGACACAGGTATGTATAAAACTAAAATAATGTATTAATAGAGTACTAATTCTGAAACGTAAAATTAACAACGAAGTAATAGCTACAGGCATTGACATAAAAACGTGTATTTAATATTATGTAGGGTATCCATGTATTATTCCCCCACTATAAACCATAATAAATAATATATTTTGTAATATATCTGAAAATATTACTAAAATATTGAATAAGCTATGGTGGTCTACTAAAAAAAGGTCCAGAGATGTTTTTTTTAACACAGCGTTTTTCTACCCATTCGGGTTATACGCTAATGGTTTAAGTGATTAGGAAGACTACATTTAGTGTTAATGCACCTGCATTTGCATGAAAAGAGAGTGGTAAACTATTTTGTAAAAACAACCCTCAGTACACTCGACCGAGATTCGAACCTCGATCTCCCCGTCATCAGTAGTCTAGTCCAACACGAAAGTATCGCGTTAGTCCATGTGGCCACCCCAGTGGTTTAACTTTAATGTTGAGTGTCTCAGTAGGAGCAATTGTTGTCCTAGCTTTCTAAGCTAAGCTAGTTTTTGACTAATGGTTACATATAGCCCTGAGTTAAAACTTTCACACCATAATCCTTAAATAAAAACAAGCTCAGTAGTTTAACGTTGAAAGACTGTGGAACTTGTCCCTTTTTTTAATTAGTACAGCACAAAATTATCTAAAGTGCGGGCTTAATATACAAATACGACTTAAAATACAGGCTGCTCGGAAACTCATAGCCCAAACTGCATATATAACTTATTTTGACCAAAAGTAATACAAAAACCCTACACACTTTTATCCGGAAAACTATGCTAATGCCACTAAATTGTGTTCAAAGTTTCGGCGTACAGTGCCGGGAGAGCAAAGATGTTCAAGCATGCGTGTACAATGAGTTGAGTAGGAACTAGGCGCATGACAGCATAACATACAATTTATAATAAACAACACACCAGTCAATCTAGAAATTCGAATACGTTCTAAGGGTCATCATTAACGGTCCTACATCACAGAAAGTTCTTGTCATTATTACATGTGCAGTTTCGCGTGACTAATTCCTCTGTAACTTGTACACGCATGCTTGCCCAGCTTTATTCTCCCGGAGCTGTACGCCGGAACTTTGAACACAATTTAATGGCATTAGCACAGTCTGTTGGATGTAAGTGAATAGAGATTTTGTATTACTTTTGGCTCATACAAGCTATAACGGCAGTTTGGGCCATGAGTTTCCAAACGCCCTGTATATTTGTATAATCACCACGTTCAGATTATGATATATAGATTATTATATTTATGATAATTACTCTGATGAGGTAAGGATGAGGAAGGAATCATACTAATGGTAATCTATCCACATTTGTATAAAAGGTGAGTGGGAAACCAATAAAGAAAAACTACCTTCAGTAGACCCGACCGGGATTCAAACCCCGATCTCCCAGTTTTCAGCAGGCCAGTCTAGCACGAGAGTGATAACTTAAGACCATTCGTCCACTGAAGCGGGATACTTTTTGTATAGTTGTTATTCATTGGGATCATACAAAATTGCAGGTAGCCCGTAAGAAATGGTGATCGTAAACTAAACTAGATCAGATTATTAATTGAATCGCTTGTTACAGAAAGGGTCTCAGTCAAACAAAAGTTGTTTCCATATTTCCCTGCAGGAAGTGCTTCAGTCAGTCTTCAGGCCTGCAGGGATTTATGGAAAATACTTTTGTTTAAATGAGTCTCTTTCTTCAGAGAACTTTTCAATTACGGTGTATGTTCACTAAAATCATTTTACTTAAAGCAATACAAATTTAATGTAGACTGTGTTTACAAGTGAATATTTGAGTTTATATGCATATTTAATATAACTTTACTCTCACAGTTTTTTTAGTTAACAGTGTTTTACTTTGTGCTTTAACTATTTTATGCGTGGAAATAAAAATTTAGTAATGTCAAGTGTCAGCAATGTAGTGCTATACATATCATTATTTTTATCAAAACTGGTGGCCAAATTGTCTATGTAGTTAGAATAGAACTACACTTGGTCGTTATATGAAAAATAGGGGCTATAATTCAAGCCGAGTATACTATTTTCTACCACCACGTCTTACTACCCGTTCAGGTTGTACGCATACGTACTAACTATGCTAATGGGTTAGGGATTAAGTAGGTTGTATTTAGAGGAAGTGTGCTCTCATTTACGTGAAGGTAAAGTGGAAAACAATTTTATAAAAACAACCCTCGGTACACCCAACCGAGATTCGAACCTTGATCTCCTCTTTATTTTTATTTTATTTAGCACCGCGTCTTACAACCCGTTCGGGTTATACGCTTAAGTACTAATTACACTAATTGATTAGGAATTGAGAAGGTTGAATTTAGAGGAAGTGAACCCGCATTTGCGTGGAGGGAGAGTGGAAAACCATTTAGGAAAAAATCACCCCCAGTTCACCCGACCGAGTTTCGAACCTCTATCTCCCCGTCCTCGGTGGTTTGGCTCAACACGACTGGCGCGTTAGCCAACTACGCCACCGAGGCGGGTTGATCTCCTCGTAATCAGCAGTCTAGTCTATTGCAAGAGTAGAGCCACCGAAGCTGGTTCTAATGTACTTTTGGACGAGGTGATCACGTGTGATTTTAACTATAGTTTTCCATAATCTACCCACGCTGGTCATGGTGCAATTTACTGTCGGTAAATTTTCTCTAAGATAACTTACTACTCCCAAACATTCAAGTGTTTAGTAAGATAAAATAAATATATGTTAGTTTTTTTCATTCAAAAAGGAAATACTAATTTAAGATAAACTAATCTATCCACCAAAAATAGCTGTACAATATTTTGTTAAAATATTTCTAATAAAACATATGTACCTTTTTAAAATAAATAAATAAATTTCCTTTTAACAAGCTTATATTACCCATTGTAAATGATTGATTTGTAATTAATTACCAAAACCTTATATTTATATATGTGAACATAATATAAATTAAATTGTAAAATATAAGCGTATTTTCCTTTGCTTCTTAAGTAACATTTACCGTCGGAATATTATTCCTAATCTATCACAAGGATGCTCTAACAAAGACCATATCTTGTACATAACAAAACATGAGTAATTTAAACCTTCCCTTTTTTGATAGCTCTAATATCAGAAGCTTTTGTGTATTTATCTTTTTATTTTTTTAACAAAGTGGCACTGTTGATCGCATCAAACAGTCTGCACCATCCAGATCTTCGAGAGAGGAACACGCTAGAAAAAGAAAGAGAAAGAAAGAGAAAACAAAAACATCAACCCTCGTGTTCTATTTAATTACTTTTTTCCTCTCTTTTTTTTTTTCTCTATCTCATACGCCTTGTTATCTCTCGCTAACCTACCCCTCCCCCTCTTCCTTCCTCTACCATTGCAAACAAATGAAGCACCACTTCGCGAATAGCAATTGAGAAGAGGAGCTCATTTTTTTTTATATATAACGAGATAGAATGTTGTCAACTGTTTGCAAGTGAATGACTATGTTTTCAGCAAAGATAACCAATTAGATTGAACAACTTTGAAAAATGTTTTTGTTTCATATCTTACTGAAAAAACTGTTGTTAATGTCAAGCATGTTTACAAGTCGAATTGAAAATAATACACAAGATGAATCTCAGATTGAAATTTACGAGTACCATTCCTATCACCAAGTTATTGTTCTTACGTTTTTTTTTAACATTGGGAAAACATTCAAATACCAGAGTTAAAACTGTATCAATAGAAACAAATTGAAAAGCTGTAAGCGTGTAAACTGTCTTTATTAAAGCCACACCCAGGGTAGGAATTGCAAAAGTGAGCAACGATCCTTCAAACAAAATATTGATCAAACATGTGATCCAGGGAACAAAACCAAAAATAGGTTAGTGTACTTACAATATGTGAATAAAAGGTACATGTGAAAAAACAGGCGAGCGAGACAAAACGAGATAGATGCAGGGGACAAAGAACAAAACAAACCGTAATCTCGTAAAGTTTAGTTGGATGAGAAGAGACTTGATGGGCAAACAGCCGGATAATGACTAACGAACCGCTGCGATAGCCGACTAACGAAGCATTTCTTGTTTTTTACTCCCTCTGTACCCTTCTCCACCTAGTTCAGCCTGATGACGTGAAGTAGACATGAAAACAACCCCCGCCCGGTTTCCCCATAGGCACAGGTTTAACTACGTTAGTGTACCCTTGAATCAACTTCATGCCGGTAACTTTTTTTTTTAGTAAGGATATTTATTCTTTAAAACGCATCAATGGAAAAGGTAATCTTTAAATTGGTGGTTAATAAATAATGTATCACTCAGCATGGAGATAATTAGCACAAATCATGTCGAGTGTTTGATTAACGTTTCCAAAAATAATAACATTTATCATTTTTCTGATTATTTAAAACTTTAATTTATTATGTAAATATGTATTGATTTCTTTTAGTGATTATTAAAGACAGTATGTTTTTGAACAGAATCTCATTTACGTCTCAGTACCAGAAATAAAATCTTTTGTGAGAGTGTGGTATTAGCCCAAAAGCCAATAAATTGAGTAAAGTTTGGTTCTTAGATGCCAGAACATTTTTTGTTTCTACTAATGTACAGTTAAAATTTTATTTCAAAGTTTTTGTCCGTATGTATTTATAGTAAACAATATAAATTTCTCCAACCAATATAATGTTTCATATTAATATAATTATAATAGTAAATTCAAACATACATGATTGGTTTTAATAGTTACTAAATTGAATGTTTGTATTTCACTAAATGGATCATTCATGAAAATTGATACTTTCATTGAGCTCAATTATTATTAATTAGTAATTGGTATGGATCAAATAAATTGATACTCAATGTGTCTATTATTTTAATTAATCGAGTAGCTATCATCTTTATTTGATGAAAATAACTACACAGCCACATATAGAACCTGGTGTTGAGCGTACCTTGGAAATGCATGGCTGGATTCAATAATTCTGTTAGATTTTAAAAAGTTAGTTAAAGGGCAAACTTTAAAAATTAAATAAAATAAAAGTAATAGGCTACTTGACAAGAAAACTATAATAAACCAGTAGACCACGTAGGTAAAAACAAACTTAACACCTAAATAAGTATTAACATAAAATCACTCATACATATACAATTTCCCCAAAATATCTCCCCCTTAGCCACCACTGCGAAAAGCTATCAAACAGCATAAATACGCCCTGGGAGGCAGACTCCTTACTAAATACAAAATTTAACCAATATTTGCCCGGTTATTCAGTAAGTAAGCAATAACACAAGTAAAACCCTTAAACACAAGATCCCTGGGCTTAGGGAGACCCTTAAAACAAATGATTGAAATGCCTCCCAAAATAACCCTCTCTTAAATGTGTCCTACTCTCAGCAAACTTCAGGATGACGAAGAAAGGTACACTATGTAGAATAACATTAGGAGAACAATTCATAGAAAGGGAACAAGATAATGTGAAACATTGTTTCACATAATGTACAATACACTACTTTGTAATGAAATGAGAAAATAAAAACCTTTGGATTAAAAACAAATTTTGTATTACTTTATATTGTAATTGTGTTGCTATTCCTCAAATAAAAACGTCTAAATTATATACAGGTTAAAATTGAAAATGTTATCAACAATTATGAAATTAAAAGAACAAACCTTTATAATACAATTATTTTATTCATTTGATAATATTATATTTGATTTAATATTTGATTTGAAATGTGATAAAATTTAAATAAATGTAATGCTCCTTACTATTATATTTAGCCTGTGTTTTGTTATCGTCAAGCTGGCTCTGTTTTGGCTTCATGCTGAAATAATATTGTAGAAATTGTGATGTGAAAGAAAACTTGGGATGTTTGTAGATGAAATGGTAATAATTTAACCCCTTTGAAGATTTGGTCGAAAATAACTCCAGGCAACAACAAATATTGTGCCCACTTCACTGTAAAGTAAATAATCAAAGTTGGCACACTTGTATATTCTAGCAGCCTTCTTTTGTTGCCTTGATCTTCATGTGATTGTCCTTCAAGCTTGGCGGTGTCTTGTTTACTTTAGGGAAAAGAGCGATTATTCGGAAATGAATATAAATGTACAATATCAAGGTAGCGTCAGCAACAAAATAGTATTTGTTCACAGTTGTTATTAGTCAATAATAATAATACCTAGCACCGCGTCTTACTACCCCTTCGGGCTATACGCTTATGTACTATCTACACTAATGGGTTAGGAATTGGGAAGGTTGAATTTAGAGGAAATGAACCCACATTTGCTTGGAGGCAGAGTGGAAAACCAATCAGGAAAACCCACCCGAGTTCACCCGAGCCAGAATTGAACCTTTCTCCCCGTCCTCCACAGTCTAGTTCAACACGAATCTAGCGCGTTAGCTAACTATGCCACCGAGGTGGGTTGCTGTTAGTTGATGTAGTCAGTTTTAGTCATCTGTGTGGCTTAGGGAAGAAATTCGAATCTTATTCCATTACAAATATATATATAAATAAATATATGAATGTTTTTTAAACTAACTTGGGTAAATAAAATTATAAAACTTTGCCACTAGTATCAACTGATATTAAAATATATTCAATCATCCCTAATATTATTCTTAGTTACAAATAAATCACTTGTTACACCATAGCTTTAACATATTAGAAGTCATATCTTTAAAACAACACAAATAGTACAAAATGTCAGTAATAAAATTTAATAAAACTATATTAGAAGTTAAGTCAAAATAAACAAATATTTTGTTTTCTTCTTAAATCACTCGCGATCAATTATTTTGAGCTCCAAACGAAGTCTAGCCTCTTCTGCGTGACCATGGCTCGAATCCCTGCAGGCTCAAAACTTAATTTAAGAGTTGTAGGAAATCAGGGTGACAAACTCACTCTAAGAAGGCCTTACACTGTAATATACTTTTTTTTTTAATCTCTAAGTTGGGATGGAAGATGACGCGATAAAAGGCCAGTGTTTTTTGCAGTTTTTATTGCAAAACTTTTTTTGGCCAAAATAAATAAAATATTGCTCCGGTACAAACGTAGAATTTATTTTTCTTCACCTAGTGATATCAACTGTTCCTGAATATCTGTAATGAGCATGGTGGCATTGTCTAACAAACTTTTTTTTAGTGAGGAGAAAGATTTGTCATTAAATTCCAAAACACCCTTAACATATATTCAAGAAATTTTGAGATCACCATATGAAGAAAATTAAATTACATGTTTGTACTGGAGCAATATTTTATTTATTTTGGCCAAACAAATGTTTTGCCATAAAAACTGCAAATACACCGAATTGTTCTCGCATTCCCTATCATACCACCTTAATTCACTGTGAGAAACAATATTGTAATACTCTGAAATGTAGAAACTCATAATTGGAACCTTATATTCTTATTAGTAAGCGAGAACTTTGCTAAACCAGTTTTTTTTTCTTCTAAAAAGGATGTTTTCACAATTTGAACATGTTTATTCACACGTGTACAAATTGGCTCTAAGCGTCTAAAACACACACGTATACATATCCCCATCCCCAATTTTAGACCATCGGAGTTCAAGTGTACCTCAATAAATTTGTTTTCCACTTCAAGATAATATTGTTGTACCTCAATGTACGGATGGTGAATAGCTATCAAATTCCAAACTGGTGAGCGCGGTATCTGAAAAGTCTCGCCAACTAATCATTGTTCAGTGTTATTAAAGGATGCTATGCTAGTAATATCTGAACAATAGGTTTCACTACCCGACGTTTACTAAGGCTCTCCTTGTGTTTAGAACACTAATTAGGAGAGTGAGCCGGGAGTAGGGGCAGAGAAGGCTTATGAATTAAATCAGGGGTGCCCAAGACGTCTATCTGACGTTCAATGGCGAACGCCATTTAGAAACAATATAGCTCTTATTTAATTAAACTGCCTACATGATTACGTCTTAGCTATAAAGTGCTCATAATATACTTGTTACATTCTTAAATAAGAAAAATGAAGAGTATCGGATGAAAATTTTAATTTTAAAACAATTTAAGTAATTTAAATACTACTGTATTTTTATTAATAACGCTGGAACAGAGTATTCTATGCAACACCTGATCCTATTTGAATGAATTTATGAAGATACCTGGGCCTTAATGACTAAAACGCAAACACTTGATTCGGCGGCCACATGGTCTAAGGCTTCCTTTTCGCAATAGACTAGACTTCTGGTGACGGAAAGATTATGGTTCAAATCCCAGTAGGTTGTAGTGAGGGTATATTTTCCTAAACGTTTTCCCCCTTTACCGCCAAGCAAATGCGGGTAAACTCCCTATAAATTAAAGCTTCCTCATCCCCAACACTTTAGGGTTATGAGTATATATGCGTATAGGCCGGCCGGGCAGTAAAACGTGGTGCCAAGATAAAACACACTTAAATAGGAAATACATGTTCAGGGATGTGAAGCTAAAGTAGAGTGGATTGCCAGTGACGAGGAGGTCGAGGCTCAAAGAACAGCTGGATAAGCTGAGGCTGGTTTTATGAGTGTAATTTGTGGTTTTCCCCTCCTACCTCCACGCTAATACGTGTAGATGTATTATTTAAAAAAAATCCTTCTAATTCATTCACAACAGTTTAAGACATTAAAAAAAACATGTGTTAAAACGCAATAACTGTATTTTTAAAAAGTTTGGCACCCACGTGGATTAGACATCAAGATCATCTAGTCTAGTTTTACGTTGATGGGTGGGTCTGGGCTCAAGACTCAGTCCTGCGTATTGAGGGTTGTTTTGTCATAAATGATTTGTCCCTAACTCTCCACGCAAATTCTACTGAATTTCCTTTAAATTGCCTCCTTACTTAGCCCTACCCAATTCATAGTTAAAATGCTGATATACCAGACGTTTGGCAAGCCATGGTGCCAAAACACCCACAAAAATTAACTTGAAAATATATATATATCATATATATATATATATATATATATATAAAAATATATATATCATATATATATATAAAATACTTTTTCACAGCAGCGAAAATCAAACTAAATTCTATTAAAAGTCGATTTATTCAGTACATTGTCTATTGTATTTCTTGCACTTTTACTTTCACTTGTTTTAGGTGAAATATAAGATTTCACTTAATAATTAAACTATAGAATATTAATATGGATATAATTGAAATGTTTGACTATAGTAAATAACTATTGATAGCTGTTTAATTAGAGTTATTCAAACTTGTTTAAACTCACTTTTTTAAGGCTAAATATGATTTATTTTAATATTTAAGCTAAGGTGAAAATAAATATGAACATATATATGTATATATTTAAACGTGTAGATCATTGTTAGCCATTAAGAAAATAAACTAACCTATCTTAAGTAGGTCAACGTCTCCTAAAATCCAGGACATAAAATAAGAATGATATAAATTTTAGTTCAGAAGCTGTGTGAGTTTTTGGTTCATACAAAACATTTATTTATCATTTTACATAAGGTATCGTCTAAAATATTAACGTACAAAGTAAATCATAAGCTCTTTATAAAGTTTAAATTTTATTTTTACACTGAAAGAATAAACTGTGGTAAAGTGTATGAACTCTTAGCTTACTTGCTTACTTACTTACTTACTCTATGACATTAGGAACTCAAAGTTAATTGCCACACCTGCAAAAGTACGACACCTATCGCTATCATGAACTTGTTCTTTTCAATTCACCTCATTGCACCCTATCCTTATCTTGAGCTGGTTCTATCCAGTCCCCTTCAATACAACTCTCCCTATCTTAAGCTAATTCCATTCAGTCAACCTCATTACATCCTATCCCTATCTTGAGATAGTTCTATCCAGTCCATATCATTAAACCCTCTCTCTTTCAGGTCCATTCTAATTCTAACTTCCCATCCACATCCATATCTTCTCAATGGTCTCTTACCATTGGGTTTGCCAGTCAATACACTGTCATAATACAACCTCCTCCCCTCTTCAGTAGGCTCATCTCTTTTTGGACAAAATATATTCCTAATCACCTAATTTTCGAACACCCTAAATTCACTCTAAATTTGTTTTTATCATTTAAGGTAAGAAAACACTTTTCACGACCATAAATAACAACCGGTAAAGTTATTGTTTTGTACATACTGGGTTTTACATTACTTGAAAGTAGGCGAGATGTCAACAATTTACTGACCGAGTACTAGTATACATTTTCTGATTGTATTGTTTTACTAATTTCCGATATAATATAATTATTGCTAGTTAAAATTGTTCCTAAATATTAAACTCATTTGCCCTGTCAAATTATATGTTGCTCGAAGTAATCTCTTCTATCGTCCCCAATATGTGTTCTCTGTGTGATCATATACTTAGTATTTCCAGCAATCACTTCTAAATCCACCCGTTTAGGTGGTCAAATGGTCTAAGGTGTAAATCTCTTTAGACTGGACTGCCAAAGAAAAGAAGATCTGAGTTTGAATCCCGGTTGGGTGTTTTTCCTAAATGGTTTTCCAATTTCCCTCCATAAAAATGCGTGTACACTTCCTCTAATTTAACCTTACTCATCCCTTAACATATTAACACAATTAGTGCATAGGAGTACAACCCAAACAGGTAGTAAGACGCGGTACTAAAAATATTATAAAGGCTTCTAAACCTATTTCCTTAGTAGCTCCTGGTAAAATTTCTAAATTTCTTGCAACAACTTCATTACTATTGCCCAACCAGGCTAAATCATCTGGATAGACTATAAGTTGAATTGTACCGTTTAATGTCAACCCTTCCGTACTTTCTTGTATTACCCTAATAGCCATACTTTAAGGCTACATTAAAAAGTAATGGGGAAAATGCTACTACTTGTTTCAATCCATCATGTATTTCAAAAGTGTTTGATAAGTGACATCCAACCCAACCCATACCCATACCCCTAGGCGTATAAGCCAAACATACATCAATTAGTTTGACAAGTTTTTTGGGTATCCTAAACTTAACTAAATTATCATATAATTGTTTCCTATTACCGGAATCATTGGCTTTTTTAAATTTCTATGTATAAATGATAAACCATCATGGTGTATTCACACTTTTTTCTAATATTTGTTGAATGGTAAAAATATTATCCGTTTTTTATCGATTTCATCGAAATCCACACTTATGATCCCCAATTATTTCCTTTGAATATGGAATGAATCTCATTAGAATTATTTTAGATAGAATAATTTTACAACATGATGGTAATAATGAGATACACCTATATTTCCCTTTTTGTAAATGAGTATTATAATACCTTCCTTCCTTGTGGTAATGCCTCATGATTCAATATGGAGCATAACAGTTTATTAATTTTTCTTACTAACATTTTCAACATCTCGCTTTATTAACTCTGATGGAATTGAATCTAAACCTGGAGATTTATGGTTTAACGTCTTAATTGCTTCTTTGACTTCACTAATACTTGGCTCTGAGACTAGAGGTTCAGCAGTATGGCTTTTTATACCCTCGCTCAATTTGGATTCTTCATGAACATTCAAAATACGCCTAAAGTGGCCATTCCATCTATTTAAAACATCGTTTGCGTTTGCCATTAAATTACCATTATCATCTTTCAATGAATTTTCCCTAGTGTGATAAAAAAATTTAATACCGTTAATACCTAAAAAAAGTTTTCTGATATTACTTTGCTATTTTGTTCTAACTGGTAAAATTTATTATTAAATACTCTCTTTTTGTTTATTAATATGACACTGGCTTTCCTTCTTGCATTACTAAATCAGTTTAAGCTCAATTCACCATGACTTTCTAGCAAATGTTATCTTGCGACCCCTCTCTTCTCTATTAAATTTAAATATTCCTTGTCAAACCATGTTTTTCCCTACATTTTTTTTTTGCAAAGACCTATCCTAAACTTTGCTTTATTTCTAAGGCCCACTGAGATGACGATCGTGCGTTGTGGAGGCGGCGTGGCGTCTATATGGCGTGTGGTGCAGGTATAACACGCATGTGGCTGTGACTTTCAAGTGGTGACGATATGGCGTGAAGCCAATTGATGTGGCATATTCACAATCAACAAACCACACGTGCATAAAAATTATCATACATTCTTGAATTGTCTTTAAATTTAAATTAAACTTTATATTTCTTACATCCTACTCCAATATATTTTGCAATCTTGCTCCAAGCTCATTCATGTATTTGATTTCGATGGTAGTCATCATTATTGACGTCATAAAGGCAGGATAAACTCTCTACTAGTTTCACAAAATTAATAATAAATTCTGGATCGTCCCGCATTGAAAAAACCTCACAAACAAAATTCAGAACAAAATAAATGATAGTCCAGTAACCAACTCCAGTATACTACACAGCGACGGACGTGTGACGATCGCCATACGGCCGCCACACGAGCTTAAGCATGTCAGAGCCTAGTGGCCGGTGCATGGCGTCGCGACACACGCTACACGCCACACCACTTCAGCGCCTCTCCAGTGGGAACTATCCCATTAATTTGCATGTGCTCGCCTCACACTACTTGCCACACAGACGCCACGCCTCCACCACACCACACGCTCGCCATCCTAATGGGCACCCTGCCTAATATTATACCTGATAATTTCACACCGTTTCTCTAGATTAATGTTTCCCTCACCATCCTGTGAGTACCCTAGGAAAAAATTTTTATTTAAAATTGATATGATATCTATTCCTACCCTCACCACTGACTAAGTTTTGATATTCTTAGCTTATTTTCGTAATATTTCTTTTACTTATTAATAATCTATAATATTATACATATCCTATAAAATTAGTCACTATTATTTAGTATACGTCTTATATATATTTATAGAACAATCCTAATATAAATATCATGTAGGGAGGTTTCCTAAAATATCCCCCCCCCTCAACCTTTTACTTAAGAAAAAGTCGTTACATACCTTGTGTTAAATCTAATCTAGTTAAATCCCGATAATCCAGTAATCTTGGAAATTCGAAAATGCAGGATTACCGGACTATATCCGTGTAAAGTGGTAAAAATTTAGTGTCACATGTTGCCGTTTTATTCCCTTAGATGTATCAACACTTTTACTAGGGCTAGAACACATTTTAAAGTAATAGACACATAAATTACAACAAACTATATTATACAGAACGACCCACATCGGTAGCGTTGTTAGCTAACGCAATAGTTTCGTGTTGTATTAGACTGCTGAGGACGGGGAGATAAAGGTTCGAATTTAGGTTGGGTGAACTGGGGTGGTTTTTCCTAAATGGTTTTCCACTCTCCCTCCACGAAATTATGGGTTCACTTAATCTAAATTCAACCTTCCCAATTCTTAATCCGTTAGCGTGATTAGTACATAAGCGTATAACCTGAATGGGTAGTAAGACACGGTGTTAAATAAATAAATGCAGAAAGACGCACAATCTCTCAAATATAAACAAAGACTGACTGACAGACAAATGGTGCTGGTGCAAAGCCAAAATACGAGTTGTGGGGTAGAGAAGGGAGGGGGTGCACGTGTTGGACTATCAAGTGCCGTATTATCTGACGTTAACAGTAATTAAATTAAACGTTCGCTTTTAATACTATTCACTTCTTAGTTTCCTTTAATAAAGGACGAGAGTAGTGGTGTTTGGTAAAAAGAGAAGTTGAAACCATATTAAGATTTAATTAAAAACCCTATTGTCATTACATTTGTTAAAGTCAAAAAGACTTTGCACATGAGGATTATTTTTTTTTAGCACCGCGTCCTACTACTTATTTGGGTTATACGCTTGTATACTAATGGCGCTTGCGAGTCAGGTATAAAGAAGGGTTGAATTTGGAGAAAGTGTATTCGCACTTGCGTGGATGGAGAGTGGAAAATTATTTAGGAAACCCAACATCAGTACACCCAACCGAGATTCAAACCCCAATCTCCCTATCATCTTCAGTCTAGTATATTGCGAGAGTCATGCCTTAGACCATGTGGCCACCAAAGCAGGTATATGATGATTGCTTTGAAATAAATACAAGAAAGTAAATACTATCAAAAATCATAATATAAATTGTTTTTGGTTAGGTTGGTTAAAAATAATGGTAGCTACATTACACATGTAATTATATTTAGCAAAAACAAATGGTTAAACATTTTATAATGTTTTATGTAAATGGATTCTACTCAAGCCATTTTAATTTTTTTAAACATAAATACAGTGAACATGAGTATTAAGATAATATGAGCCTGTTTTATTTACAGGAACACAAATATTTCGATGATAAATCTCACAGTTCTCGTGTTAAACTAGATGCATGAGATTAACTCTATGTACAATGTATATTAATTGATATATTTGTTTAGAGAAATACAACACATTCCTGTCACCTTTTATTTCATATCATGAAGCTACGTATTGTTAGTTTTATTCGAAGTAAAGACATTACATTACATGGTTTATCTCTTTGTAGAGTTTGTTTTTAATATCCACATTCACGTACAATTCAATAGGTTTACCATGAGAGTTTGTAAATAATCTTACCCCGATTTATTATTCAATAGCTATATTATATGTTATGCCATATTAGAACTGTTTAAGGTAAACTTGTTGCCTTTAAGGGTAAAGGGATTGATATCATTTTCAATAGTAAAATATACACCCACCACAAACAAATTGTATATATATAAAAGCGTATGCACATTAAATATAACGTGAGTGAAAAATTTGTGTACCCATTTTTGTTTTAAAGCTTGATATATAAATTGACAATATTAAAAAATAAATTCATTGATGAAACAAAATATTGCTGGCATCCTTGGTGGGTTTAATGGAGTGACTTATTAACATATTTTAATCAAAAGAGACATATTTTAGGCATATCATTTGTAACAGGTCTAAGTGTGTTTTTGGTTTAAACTATTAACAAACTGAACCAGACATGTTAATGTTCGCAAGAGCTCAGTCATAGATCTGTTAAATCAATTATATATTAGCCATTAATGAAATGTACAATAATAAATCAAAAAGTAAATAAATACATCTAATCGTATGAGTACAGAATCTCATAACATTTCATTTATATGTAGTCTACCTCAGTGGTCTTGGAGTGCTCTGGACCCGA
Organism: Timema bartmani; assembly: GCA_902151455.1. Classification (NCBI taxonomy): domain Eukaryota; kingdom Metazoa; phylum Arthropoda; class Insecta; order Phasmatodea; family Timematidae; genus Timema; species Timema bartmani. Next base: position 128,554 of record CABFWB010000057.1, read on the forward strand.
TGGTCGTGGGTTCAATCCCAGCTGAGGTAAACGAGTTTATCCTGTAACACAACTTCCTTTAGAGGGGGAAGTAAAGCCGTCGGTCCCATGTCGATTGTGGCATGTAAAAGAAGAACCCTGGAAGTTTCGTGAAAACATCCTTTCCGGAAAAATTGATAGTACCTTTTGCTCTCACTCAAAGAAATTTTCATAAAATAATAAAATTTACATGTAACTAAATTTTAATAGTAGGTCACACTACCTTAAGAATAAATGGTACGGCGCACCGCACAGACTTTCTCTCTCTTTCTATAAACTCGTAAGATTTCTGAACGGAATAATGTACATTGTATCATCACCACTCCACATAAGAACACGCATAAAATAATATACAATGATATATAATCAATGAGAAAAGAGGCGCATCTTTGTCCACCTAAGAGCATTTCAAACAGTTTAATGTCTTCCACAAGGGTCAA
>CABFWB010000057.1:132449-157691 GCA_902151455.1 Timema bartmani
CATTGTATATTATTTTATGCGTGTTCTTATGTGGAGTGGTGATGATACAATGTACATTATTCCGTTCAGAAATCTTACGAGTTTATAGAAAGAGAGAGAAAGTCTGTGCGGTGCGCCGTACCATTTATTTTGTTAGTTTTCCTCTTTGAATGTTATAATAAATAGATGAAAAAAAAGAATTTTGCTCTCGTTGAATAGAAAGTAAAAAAAAAGTAGATTAAAAAAACCATTCACTCCTTTATGGGTTCCTTAAAAAACATTAACATATTTACGTAAAGTATTGCTTTATAATTTTGGCAAAATTTACAGTACATGAAGTATGTGGCCTAATGAGGACTAACGGAAGTGTAAAGTTACGGTTACACTAGGCCGGTCCGCACCGTTACGCATTGAATTTCTAGCAAGTGGCTACACTTGCCGCGCCGTACCGCACCGAATGTGAAGGAAGGGCCGAAATGGTGCGCAAGCACGGCACTCCCCCAAATAGTGTTGTGGAAGACATGGGAAAAAACAAAAAGCTAACGTGAAGTTATTGTAATTAAAAAATAAACTGTAAATTAACTATAATATACAGTACCTCCACCATAAATCGTAGTTAAATGGCAGCTCCTTATCAAATAATGATTATTGAAACAAATCATATTATGGTGGGAAAGTTTGTTTGAAAGTTTTAAGGAAACTAAATAATTCTCGATTTTTCTACTCACCCGTTCGATTATTGCCATTATTGTTATTTTAATTTTACTAATACCACTATTTTTTAATCAAAATTAAAATGTCTTATCTGTTGTATTAATAATACTGTCACAACACATTAAATAAAACACCTACCTGAAACATTCATTTTGTTTCATATTTCTTCCCAAATGTTTAATCTCCGCACATTGTTCACATACCTAGAGTCTGATTGGTCATAGAGTTCTTTATATTCTTGTATATAAATGATAAGTATCTCGTCATCCATCTCTTTAAAACGAACTTTGATTTTAAATAGTAAAACATGAACAAACTTCAGTTTACCACAACAATACAACGTGGCCTGTTTCATGGTCGGTATGACATCACAGTTCGGGAACTACCGAACATTTACGGAGAATCCCGACGTCCACGATATTCGGGAGCAAGTGGCTACACTACGCCGGCCCGTTCCGTACCATACCGCGAAAGTGCGGATGAATGCCCTCTCGACGATTCGTCCGCACCTGTGCGGTTCGGAACGGTGCGGACCGACCTAGTGTAACCGTATATTAATGGGGCCTTCCAATGCCAAAAGGTTCCCTAGGGAATAAAGAATGAACTATATATAAATTTACATAGATTTCCATTAATAAGTATCCTCCATAAATAAATTTACAGAATGGATGCTTTTTTATAATATAATTATATAATATTATAATAACCACATAATATATATAAAATTTATCTTTTGCCCTACATTTTATTACCCATCTGGCCTATGCTCACTTTAAATTACATTGATAGGAAAGGGATGAGTAAGGTAGATTTTAGAAGAAATTCACCCACACTCATTTAGAGATATAGTTTGAAACTACCTAGGTAAATAAAAACACCTCAGTTAACCCTTCTGGGTTTCGAACCCCAACCTCCCCATCATTGGCAAATTAGACTAAACGATCTTGACATTAGTCTGTTTTTCCACTGAGATGGTTTTTATTCTTATAATATGAAACACTACATTATTATTATTTTTATTATTACTTTTATGAATACTGACGTACTCTATAATAATTGTTATTATAAACTATTATTAATAATAATAATTTATGGTTATTATACATTATTATTTAGCCAAAACAAAATGCATACAGATTTTCCCCCAAAAAGCTTAGCAGTAAATAATGAAACTTCCTTCCCTTCATTATGTCAACAACTCTTTTCTGTTCCTCTTTAAAGCCAAGTGAAGTAAAATTATGAAATGAGAAGCCTCCATTTCATTTTCATTCCCCCGGCGGAGTAAAACCAGAAGTTTATATTTTGAGAAATCTTTTAAATGAATACTCTTGAGACTAATGAGGTAATTAGGAGCTGTGAGGAACGAAGGGAGAGGGAAGTTTAGAGAGAGGAAAGTTTGTCAGTGGATAAAGAGGGGTGGAGCGTGGAGAGGAATCCTTAGCAAGATCCTGGTGGGATTCTCTCCCCCCCCTCCTAAACCCCTTCCAAGGAAGACTCTTGTAAAGCTTACCCGTAGACATAAGGAATTCCAATGGGCTTACCAGTATTCTTGGGTGAAAAAAAAAGTGTTTGGTATTCAGTGAAATATTCTCATCTTGCAAAGTTAATCTCCGTTTTTGAGATAAGGAATATAATCTTTAACTATATTGTTTTAGAGAACAGAACACTACTGGTATTTTTAATCGTTTATAAAAAATGTATTCTTCCCTTTAAAAAGGGGGGGCTGATTAGATTTCATAAATTGCTCAATTTTGGTATATAAAATATTTTAAAGTGACCAATGAGATTCTTTTAATATTTTAGAAAAATATAAAAATGACTATAATATATTATGGCAGGTTCACATATCCTGCATTTAAATTTTAGTACTAATTCTAGCGTTTGTACACCGAGTGTTACCACCAGTATAAACTTTCCTTAAATTTTTAATGATGTGATAAGTATGAGTAAGCTATAATTTAGAGGAAATGTGCCCACACGCACGTGGAGGGAGAGAAAAAAACTTCAGTCAAATCGTCCGTCATTTGAATCATAATATCTAAATCAAGGTAGGGCTATAGCCTATAGGGAACGCGAGAAAATCTAAGTGTTTTTTGCAGTTTTTATAGAAATAACTTTTTTGGGGGACAAAATAAATCAAAATTTGCTTCAGTATAAACCAAGAGCTTAAATTTCTTCACAACAATTATTGAATATTTGTCAAGGGTATCCTGGGTTTTAAAGATTTTCTTTTCGTTTAAAAAGTTTCTCATCTAATTCGGCTATGTTAATGACAGATATTTTACAACTGTTGATATCACCATGCGAAGATAATTAAAACTGTGTTTCTACTGGAGCAATACTTTATTTATTTTTAACAAAATATTTTGATATAAGAACTGCAAAAACACTGACACTAACCGGTAAAACAGAAAATACGGTACAGATGACTAAATACCCTATGAGAATACTAATGCTCCTTTCATAGGTGCAAATAAACTTATCTAGTGTGAGATGTTACTTTCGTGTAAGCTCAAAACTTATGCTCTTTATAATAGATGCAATACATAAATAAAAATAATATTGGTCAAGGCTGAACAATTTTTCTATCCCAAGCACTCCTGGAAGGAGAGGGGATGGTGGGGATATTGAAAAAGTGTGAAAACCCTCTTTTGTGGCCACATGGTCTAAGCCCTAAGGCGTCACTCTTTCAAGAGACTAGACAGTTGATGACGGGGGGAGATATTGGATCAAATCCCAGTTGGGTGTGCTCAGGTGTTTTTCCACCAAACGATTTTCCATTCTCCCTCCACATAAATGCGGGTACACTTCCTATAAATTCAACCTTCCTTAACCTTAACACATTGACTTAAATATATTTACAACCAGAATGAGTAGTACGATGCGGTGAAAGAATAAAGGTACGGCGTGAAGTGTTGCGAGGATATGTAGAGTTTGTTTAATCTGTTAGCTATAAATTGTTATCCTAATTTTGGAGGCCCGTTTGACCAATCATAAATAGGCTTGGAACGTCACATATCACACAGGAAATGTATTTCCATCGATATAAAACCAATGGCTGTTATACTGAATGATTATAACATGATTGGTAGAGTTTAAACTAACTTTGTTTTCCCTGACAACACTGAATAACACGCCATTTGTACAGGATATTCCAAGAGTCTAAAATTACTACTAATTATTACTTTATATTCTACATCCATTCCTGTTTCCAGCCTATGTATGGCCTGGGTTAGTTGTTTTTACTCAAGTCATACATTTTACACTACCGACTTGCTAGGCCTGTCGTAGCTTCATATATCTTAAAATCTATTTTAAAAACTAGGACAGGCACAACATCCATTCGCCGGCCGTTTATTCGTCACTGTGAAAGGGTAAACCCACATTTCACCAATTATAAATTGTTCGACCTTGCCGGGAATCGAACCTGGGACCCTTAACTCCGATTATCTACACACTACCGACTGAGCTATGGTGTCGAATACTAATTATTAATATCAAAATAACATATTTTAACTATTTTTTTTTCAGAAATAACTTTTTAAAAAGTGATTGTGTTAATCCGATGATCCCACTAAGGATATAACTTTATAGGTTAAAAAAAATAATTTTTCCTAAATTAAATAGTAGCATTTTTTGACTTTAAAATTTTATAAAAGTTTTAATAAGTCTTATTTATACACCTGATATTAATGCCCGAATCGGTGGTTGTATAGTCTGACATTGTCACTTTTATATTACAGTGCATTTTGGGGACTAAGAGATCGGGTTTCGAAACCCGGTCGTGTGTGCTGAGGGTGGGTTTTTTATAAATGGTTTCCTACTTCTTACCCTCCCTGAAATTGCGGGTATATTCCATATAAAATTACACTTTCCTCATTCCTTTTTAATTAGTGTAATTAATGAATAATTATATACATAACTGTTACTAATAAGAAATGAATTTTAACCAATAATATGTAATTTATTTGAAAAGAGATGGTATTGGTTTCTTGAGTCAGCAATGGTATAAACATAGGATAATCAAACAAGAAAGACAAGCAAAAGGAGGAAAAAAACACACAAAACGAACGTAAACTGGACGAGAGGTTTCCTAGTTCGTTATTATTTGCTCTACACGAGAGATGCTTGTTGGCGAAAACGTGTAATGGAATTAGAGAGGTACTTCACTAGCGCATTCTAGCAGATGGGAGAGGAAATGGTTACCATAGCAACCACAAGCAAAGGAGATGAATAAGGTCAACGTTTCAGCTATTGTTGAATTATATAAGCAAATTCCTATGGGAAAGTGGTTAGTGAAAGATAGCGTATAGAAACGGGATAACATTTTACAGCTACCACTTATACACTAGAAATTATATTCAAGTACAGCTAAAATTTAATGAAGTTTATTATAAAATAGTAGTTTTGTGAACATTATCTCTCACTATCGTCATGTTATTATTGTTTTTGCAGTCTTACTGGTAGTTTTGTGAACAATAGACCTCACTCCCTCCATGTTCTTATCGTTACTACAGTCTAAATCAGTGGTATTCACTTCTTTCTTTTTTTTTGCTCACGTATCCCCAAAAATAATTTTTATAACTACTTTGGTGATTTTAAAATACACCCAGTAAGTAAAGCCTATCAGGGAACTAAATAAATGAATAATTCAATAATTCTGTGGATTTATTGCTCTGTTTAGATCAATAAATTATTAAATGGGATTTTAAACAAATACTAATCATGAATCAAATAGCCAAAGCTATTATCTATACTTTTTAGTGAGGATTAATCTTTCTAGATATCATATTATGAAAATTGAAAAATTACACCTGGACACGGGAATCGAACCCGGGACTTTTGGCTAAGTACGCCAATGCTCTAACCACTAAGCAATTTTCATAATATTATATCTAGATGGAGTAATCCTCACTAAAAAGCATAAATAATAGTTTCAGCTATTTGATTCTTAAATATGCAATCCCTCACAATTATAATAATTGTACAAGTGGCAGCATTAAGCCAACTACAGAGTCGAAGGTGGCTGCGTTTTCTGATAGCTCGTGAGCTTAATAAAATCACACATTTGTAGCCGACCATTTCTGCACGTCCATCATAGACTCTGCCTTAAAATATGAGTGAAGAATCACCCTGGGCACGGGACGAATCCTGGATAGCTCAGTGGTTAGAGCATTGGCGTACTAAGCCAAAGGTCCCGGGTTTAATTCCCGTTTCCAAGTGTCAATTTTCAGAATATAATAATAATAATAAAATATAGAAAGAGTGTCAATATTTATTTAATGATTAAAAATAACCATCAATGACATGCCTGACAAGCTAGTATTTCAATCCGGGGACGAGAGTAAGAGAGTGCTAGGATGAGACCCGGCTTAGGATTCATAGGATTCCTCTCCTTAGTTTTTATTGATGTCATTGCAGAGAATCCTTATTCACACAAATAAGTTGACCGAAATGGAAGAAGCTTTGAACTCACGGTGAGCTGCTGTCCAGAAATTGCAAGTTAACGTATTCTTGAATGCTGTCATTAGAATGTTATCAGCAGAAATTTCAATTAAATCTTAGCGCATAGCCCGAACTGGTAGTAAGACGCGGTGCTAAATAAATACAAAAAATTAGATCTTCTTTAAATTTGATGAAAAGTTCAGATGAAGTGACTGTTGTGGAATCAAAATGATTTGATATCCAATCATGTGTTTTGTCCTCTTTCTCAATGTGTGGAAAGTATTTCAGAAATGCTTTACTGAGAATGAGCAAGTGGCATTTAATGATTTCACTAACTGAGACTTAATTTTATTCAATTAATTCATAAAGAGTAGGGAAGATTGCAATATGTCCATTCCTAGCACAATTTACCCAAAACAAAACCCTTTGATCTTGCCGTGTATTGGCTGGTTGGCCGAACGGCTAGCGGGTTGGGGGGAAGTAATAATTTTGCTGCCAACGTCACCGCCCCACCCTAGGTCTGTCACTGCCAAGCAGTCATGACACATCACGCATACACACAGCATAATAGCGTTCGGGAGGGTTTGTACGAAAATTAAAAACATTTTGGCGTACCCCTTGGGGTACATTAAAAACATTTTGACGTACCCCTTGGGGTAGCTTCGCTTCAACTTCCGATTATGGGGAGATCTGGGCTAAAATCCCAGTCGGGTGTATTGGGGTTGTTTTAGGTTGTTTTTAATTAAATGGCTTTACACTCTCGCTACACCCAAATTTTGGTACACTTCCTGTAAATTAAATCTTCTTTACCCCGAACATAATAACGTTATTAGTATATAAGTGAGTAGTCTGAGTAATCAGAAAGACGTGTTGCTGGATAAAAAAAAGTGACACGATAAAATGATATTGTCCAGTTTCTACCAAACACAAATAAGATCCCAGTTATCTAAATCTCACCAGCATTGTCTGGACCTTAAGTAAAACAATTCTTCCTAAGACGTAAGCTATAACCTGATGCTCAACCAATGGTGGTGAAAATCTGGATGTTGGTAGTTTTATTTATGGGTTCAGGGGCTTAAAACTCTAAATTCACAATGAATATGTGTACTTTTGACAGACCAGTTGGGACTTAACAATCTCAACCAAATACACACGCATTAATTTTACATTCCCGAATTTTCGCGTGGTTTTATCGTAGTCACTTCAAGCTTATGTGGTTGCATTTATTCTAATATACCCTTTTAATATCAACCTGTTATTTAAAATAATTAATATCGTGTTTTGGACGTAATAGTAACTTATTTGTTTTAACTAAAGCTAATTGTTTAATCTACATCGTCGATACGTAGGCTACACCTTTTGCCCAGCCCCCTTCAAATAATCAAATGGGGCCAAAAATAAAATGGGCATAATAATTGCAAAGTCTAGGTTCAATGACCTGAGGAAAGGGAGGAGGTAGAGGGAGGGTGGAATATATCTGTGGGGAAAACACAGTAGGTCAATAACCTTAGGGAAGAGGAGAGGAGGGATGACGTCATCAGGGAAAACCCAGGCATGGGGTAGAGGGAGAGAGGGGAACATATTGCTTGGGGGATTACAATACCATCGCTATATGGTAGAATATAAAGCTTGATTTGATTGCTTGTTGATGCCATGAAGTTTGAAAAATCTATAAATCGTAATGCTAAACACTAAACTCACTAAACTCACGTAATCAATTGAAAATTATTGGAATAAAACAAAATGTGATCACACCAAAATTAATGAATTAATTAATATTGCGTTGCGTCACAGTTTTTTTTCACTCCTACTAAAAGTTTCAAGTTGCTAAGCTACGTCGTGTCAATTCCTTGCGTTGTCAACCGAAGCATTGTTATTGTGTGTGCTACTTCCTCCGTTAATCTCGATACAGAAAACAAAGTCCTAAGGAAGAGAAAATAATAGTAAAAAAGGAAGGGAAAGAAGAGAAAGAAAATACTTCAACCCTTAAGAGAAATTCATGAAAAAAAGAGATGGCAGATAAAGCCTAGCCAAAGAAATCAGTCAAGTGTGAACAGAACAGTAGTGTGGGTAGATGGTGTGTGTGTGTGTGAGAGAGAGAGAGAGAGTGAGAAAGAGAGAGTAAGGAAGTTCATGTGAATAGTAGGGCTAGGGGGAGGGATGGGAATTAAGGGGACGGTCTCTTGAAAAAGTTGAACTGGAGTTCAGCTTGGGTCCACGAGGAAATGTAACCCATGTTAAATCGCGAAGCAAACGCATCTAGGCCAACCAAGAAGAGGACACTTCTCGCCCCCTCCCCCTACCAACCAGCCAACTTCTAGGGCGCTTATCGAGGTAAGAAAAACCCAACAAACTATTCCCTTCGCAGGGACATAACTTTACCTACTACTTTGTAAATACGTCGGAGTAACGAAACTTTAAATTAGGGAAACATCTGCTCCCTTTTCTTACACTTTTAGTGAAACATTAAATTTTAGGTAGATTTAACAACATTTTAGGTTTGAATTATGTAATATTTAGATCTTAAGGAGTATCTTTTTCCAGAGTGTGTGTAATTTTTAATATTTTTGTAATATTTTTTTTAATAAAATATAAAAATGAGTTGGTGTCTTTTACTGTTTCACGCAAAAACTATCTCACCAATTGTGCTAAAATTTAGCATGGACATAGCTCGAACATCCAGTTAGTATTGTGGGCTAGTTAAATTTGATGGCCGCTATTTTATTTCAAGATGGCAGCTACAAAACCCTGGCCTTTTTTTCCCAGATCCTGCTTCTTGGAATTTTATTGGACAGACTTTGAAATGTTCTTAGATATATACCAGACATGATTGTCTTCTTTAAAGAAAGTGGTGGCTATAAAAAACTACTTTTTAGTCCTTCCATAAACTATTTGGAGACTAACAATGTAAAACCGGATCATAATCATAGTCATATTAATATTGCTATACATATGTTGGCCGAAGATAATCAGGGTACGAAAGCAAGGTCGTACTGAAAAACACATCCCATGCGAGGAACGGGTAATTAGCTCGTTTAAAATGAAATAAGAACATTATTTACTACGCCGAGGGGTCAGGAATAGGTTTATTTATAGCATATATATTATACTAGGAATTGAAAACCCTTACTGTAAATTAATTAAATCTTAGTAGCATTAATTGATTGAAACTTTCAGATCACTCCTCCCCTTTCTACCTTGTTTTAACTTAAGGGGAGCATAAATTAAAACATAGGATCCTAAAAAATAGAGGCTGGAATTATACAATTAATATTTTCAGAAATATTTAATTTATTTTTTTCTGAAATCGGTGTGGCAACAATGCAAGTTTTTTCTGTACATTCAATGAAAATTATTTCGATATTAGTTTAGTTCGAGGTTCCATATAGCTCGAGGTTCCTTATATTCCGAGGCAGGAATATGCCTTGTGCACGTTCTTTTACATCGGATGAACGATGTGTGGTTACGCAGAGAACAGTGATTAGAATTTTATTTTTAAAACGCGCTAGAATACAATTAATAGTTATTTTAAAATTCCAATAACACGTACATAAATTTATATATATATTTTTTTAATTTTGTAATTTGAAAATTTATATCAAATATATTTTACGCATAAATAAATATATATTTTTTTTAGCTATTCTGTGTAGCTAGGTTTATTTAGTCCTGTTCAACTAAATTTATCAAGATTCAACTGTATTGCGTTGCCATGGGAACAGACAAGTTTAGGAGCCTGTGACGAAAGGCTGTACTCCTGTTCGCTCCTATTTCTTGGAAATGCAGCCTGTCATACAGCCCTGATAGAAATATTGCCTACTTATTAATTCTCACGGCGTTTGCCATGAATACCGTTCTCTCCGAAAAAAAAAAAAAAGAAATAGAATTTAACATATTTTCTCACTTCTCATTCAAGTAATGTCTTTATTCTTACTCATGTCACAGTCTTAGAAAACGTAATTATTTATTTTATATGTGCTCTAAAATAGCATTACTACTTGCCATAAAATTAAAATGTCAAAATTAAAAGAACAGTAGAAGGTGAATTTTCAAATACAAACTACATTCTCCTTGAAATAGAAAAAACTGTTTAAAAAAATACATTTTTCAGATGGTTGGATGTCTGCCTCTCAGTTTGAAGTCATTGTTACTGATAATCTAATTATACTTGTAAATATGCCAGCTAATGAACACTATTCTGCATAATTAGTACTGAAAAATAGATAATTTATATCAACGTAAACAAGAGTTGATAAAATTGGGTTTCTATAATTAATATGGACATTTACATATATACATCGTTACCATATACATAAAATGTATTGTATATACCATGATTTTTCCTTACAACTATTTGTAGCCCGTATCACCAAAATCACACATTGAAAATAGAATACGGTACACATGTATGTATAATTTTAGTATATTTTTTAGTTTATGTATATTAATAGCATATTATTTTTTTAAATTCAACTTTACTATTATGACCTGTAAGTTGTATAATACGTTATTAAAATGTGTGTTAAAAATAAAATGCATTTTATTTACTTTACAACTTCTAAATATTTAGTTAACAATATCCAACCCTTATCGTTGGGTACGGATATTAAGCATAAAGACCATCTAGTCTGAATCAATATTGACTCGAATATCAGGGTTTTTATTTCCGGTAGGAAATACTTAACGTGGTTTTAATGATAATTTCCCTATCTTAACTCAAATGTAGCTATATTTGATCCAAATTATTATCTTATTCATTACTACCCCATTAGTTTAGTTAAATTAGGGCACACAATGGCGCAAATAAAAAGCTATTTTATAATAGCTTTCTTGAATATCACTTAGAACTGCTTAAATGTGTGTATTGACTTGCCTTCATACTACCTTAATATAATGAATACTTGGGTAAATAGATTGAAGAGAGGGAGAAGGCCGGAGGGGATTGGAGAGGAAATATTTTGGGTAAGGTCCCAAAGATGGGCTGCGTAGCCACAACGGTCCCAGATATACGTCTGGGTGGAGGGGGTGAACTTTTCGACTCCCAGTAAGAATTGTAATTTTAATAGCTCTTCCACATCATCTGGTGTACACATTTCTATTAAAAACCTCATTTGTAAATTTATACATATAATATAGGTCGATATTAGTTCTGAAACAAGGTAGATAATACTAATAGTACTAATTATTTTCAAATTTTATTTCATTAATGCCAACAGTTGAGACCTTTAACAGGCTAACATTGAAAATACAGAAAAGCAAATGTTTTGCAAATTAAAAAATAATAAATACATTATGTTTGTATACAGGTGATTACACTAAAAAAAATTAATAGCTCAAACGTAATAAGGGGGGAAGCAAAAAATAAAAAATTTAAATAATTATGTTTAGGGAAGAGTTCAAAATAAACAAAACAGATAGTAATTAATGATACTGCTGTGCTTTAATAAACCTCTAATATTGATTCCTCTTTTATGATAAAATAATAATATATTTAATGGAATTGCTTTGATAAATACAAAATACAAATATGACAAACAAACATATACGTAAATAAACAAGAGCCTTCAAAACAAACTAACATAAGCTGATACAAAATAGAAAATACATTTAGACTGATGGAAGGAAATATTATATTATTATTTTCCCTAATTGTTCAACTAATATATATATTTAATATCACCTTTATCATTCTTAAAGAGGTGTAATTCTCCACCTCTTGAGCTTAAGATCAAAGTCCCTCAGTGCCTATAATAATTTTTAATAGAAATCTTATTTCTAACATTAAGGTGGAAGCCTTTTCCCCTTTATGACTATGATTTTCTAAATTTATATGTATGCAATCCCTTAGGTAAGTTGTCATAAAATTATTATTTGGCCATTAGTTTTACTATAGCTTATCTTAGCTGACTCAACATTAATATTTGGATATTCTTAACACTTAAAATTATTTTCATTGATCTGTACTGCAGTTTATTTAAGTATTGATATGCTAAGGTTGAACACAAACATAATAATAAACCACACTAATTAAAATTAGGTGAAATGAGGTAAACCCTAATTTTTATAGGAAGTCCACTTTCGACCACCAACAAACATTGATTCAAAGTCACTACAATTTGGAATTATAAAATTATGTTTAATTTGATTTATTAGTTAAAATTTTTATTTAAAAAGTTATCAAAACTTCCAATAATACTCTACTATGTATTATTGTATAATTCCTCATTACATGACTAATTAAACGCACTAAGAGTATAAATACAATTTTAATAAACTTTTACGCCATTTTGGCAACAGTTTTCAAATAACCATCTTCTTATAAAAATCAGTCTGTATTATTATATAACTTTTTTGTCTATATTGGTAGTTCCAAACCTTTTGATTAAATAACCTGCCTTTTTAGCATATACCTCTTTAAGTTGACTTATGATAAAATATGTCACAAGTCTAAAAGATTTTTGCTTGAAAGTGAATACAAAATAATGTTGGCAACCATACTGAGAAACTCTGATGGAGTAATCATTTGGATCTGTGTCAACAATGGTTGACATAAGGTCTGGGTCATTTCGAAGACAAATGAATAAATACCAGGGACCAGTGACATTTTAAAACAAAGATAGCTATCCGGTCAATTGGCTGCGCCACTTTCGACTTGATGGAACATCGCTTACTAAAGAAACAAGTGAATGTCTACCACCAATTATCCACACTTGTCAACTGACCAATAAGAGATGGAAGGCGGGAGGCGGGAGGCGGGAGGGGGGAGGGAGACTGCGAGCTTCACCTGCAAGNTATCCACACTTGTCAACTGACCAATAAGAGATGGAAGGCGGGAGGCGGGAGGGGGGAGGGAGACTGCGAGCTTCAACTGCAAGGTTATTTGGCCTGGTTTTTATCTGGGAGGCCACGGTTCAATCTCTAGCCTCCATCATACAGATTTGATTTAACAAACCATTGAGCTATGCAGTAGTCGTCTCATTATTCACTCACATATTTTAAGGCAGAATCTGTTATGGACGTGCGTAAATCGTTAATGATCTTAGTTGATCGCTAATATGCAGATAACTGTAATATAACTCTAATAAAGCCCTCCCAAGTAGAAGGTAGCTGCACTATCTGATAGCTCGTAATCTTAATTGATCACTCATCTGTAGCTGACGATTTTCGCACGTCCATCACAGACTATGTCTTAAAATATTAGTGGAGAATGACCCTGGGCACGGGATGATTCCTGGATAGCTAAGTGGTAACATAATTAGCGTACTAATCCAAAGGTCCCGGTTTCGTTTTCTTTTTCCAGGTATCATTTTTTAATTTACGGAATATGCTATTTAGATAGGGCTATAACCGTAACTATCGATTACAAACACAATAGCTTGGATATTTTATCCATTGAAATTATTTTCTCTTCTATCTCCAAGCAAATATAATTTAAGGAATCCTAGGTTATTTTGTAAAATAAAATAAAAAGTGAATTCACGTCTATATACATTTCTGGAAGTAACAATACAAGGTATAAAACTTTTTTTAATTCAACTTTTCAATTACACAATATCGCTAGAAGTATTAAAAATTTTATTTCACAATTCTACCAGATAAGTGGATATGTAATATATAACAGCGAGAATGTTGAAACCTACTATTAGCTCACTACTCCAAATAAACTTTAATGAATATTTTTTTAATTAATAGAGAACTGTTAATAAAAAAGTTTTATTTTAATTATGTTAGTTAAACTGAGATTTTTAAAATTTCCCACCCCCGGATATATAATATTCACAGTTAAAAGGGAAAAACTTTAGTTAGTTCCAAAATTAAATCTTTTCTGCTATTCCAAGAATCAAACTAGTGACTTTAGCAAGCTATAAAGACGCGATATCAACTGAGCTGAGAGGTCAACTCTAATTTGATGTGCCCAGGTAGAATGAACATCAAATCCTTTAGGTGGGGATGTAGGAAACGCGAGAAAAGGTAAGCGTTTTTGTAGTTTTTATAGCAAAGCATGTTTTTTTTAGCTAAAATAAATACAACATTTCTCCAATAAAACATAGGACTTTAAATTTTATTCACATGGTGATATCAACAGCTGTTGAATATCTGTAATGAGAATAGCGGCACTAGATGACAAACTTTTTTAAATTTCAGGACACCCTTGATAGATATTCAAGAACTGTTTGAGGTTACCATGTAATACTAACCTTATCCCGCGCTCCCTACATCCCCAACTCAACCATAATGAGACAGGAAGGGTTGTTTAATAACCTATGATATATATTAAAGTGCTAAATTATTATTATTATTATTATTATTATTATTATTATTATTAGCACCGAGTTTTACTACCCGTTCGGAAAATACACATTCACACTAATGTGTAATGGTACGGTGATTGTGAGATGAAATGGAGGACCTACAGTTTAACGTGAGATTCCTCACATTAACAAGTTGTGATTAATACACGTCTTGTCAGAGGTGAAGGAAGGGTTTGGCAATCAGATAAATCTATGCCGGGACCGAGGATTGAACCCCGGACACCCAGCACAGAAGTCCGACACCTTACCCCATGACCGCCAGGTCCCCTAAGTGCTTAGTTCTCGTCAGAATATGCAGTTTGAACTTCGGCCAGGTGAATTAGAAATGGTTCGCCACATTATGATTACCTCCCCTTTTATATCTTTGTGGATAATTGGATCATAGCTTTACAACTGTATCTTCCCTATCCTGTAGATATTGTAATTTACAGAGAGATCAAACAGGCAATAAGGCGTATATATATTCTAAATTATTATCCATTTAAGTGGTAAGGGTTTCAAGGGTAGTTTAGAGAGAATTCACCGACACTTGCTTGGGTAGAATGGTAAAAATCACCATTAAATCACCCAATCATGTTAGAGGCTTGACACCATCCATCCTGTCTATAATAAGTTTGAAGTGACAATCATGGCGGATCACACATTCAAGTAATATTACTACTATTATGCTTGTTTATTTGTTCACACCCACCTTAGTGGCTGAACGGTTTATGGTGTCACTCTCGTGTTAGACTAGCCTGCTGATTATGGAGAGGTCGGCGTTCAAATCCCTGTCGGGTCTGCTTAAGGTGGTTTTTTTCCCCTCAAATAGTTTCCAACCCCCCTTCCACTCAAGTACGGGTAGATTATCTCTAAAATGCTTCCTTCATTATCCTTTACCCCATTAGATTAATTATCATCATCTGTATGTGTATAGTCTAAGCAGCTGGTAAGATGCGGTTGTAAAAAAAATGTTTACATGAACTTATATCAGCACATGACTTACAAACTAACTTAATTCTAGAACAAGTACAACACCTAATCTTCTAGCCATCAATTTATACCTGTGAAAAGGGAAACATCAATTTCATTAGCTATTAATTTATTGATCATAGTGGTAATCAAATCTTAGAATATTAGTTGACTATACACATGTTCTATTTATTAAAATATATTTATATTATTTTATGATTATACATTTTTATTTTTATAGAAAAAAACAATAAATATTCCTTACTCTAGCTCCATTCTTCCAAATATAAAATAGTCGACGAGGCAGTTGATCAAAAGCACTCGCAGTAACACCTTCTACCCACGGTGTTACACGTCTTCAGCAACACACGTCAATAACTCGGAGGACAAATGTGTGTCGGCTTTCCACCACCGCTGTGCAAACAAGCCGAAGAGAGATACGAGTGAAGAAGATAGGTCAACAAGGAAGGAGGGGGAAGGCGATTTGTTTCTGCGCACCCCGCCACCCCCTCCCCACCACCATCCCCTCGAGACATCCTTACATTTATCACCCACTTCCTAGAACTAGTCTAGCCAACTCCTTAAGGAGGTTTATGACAATCTACACTTAGTCATACCTTGTGATAATGTTCTCAACACTCAGTAAGGCACTCATTGGTCAGATATAAATGGGACTACAGTATATTTCCCACGTGATGTTCGTAGTAAACAATCTATGTACCAAGTGGGTGAAAACATATACAAGGTGGAGTTTTAACTAGTTCTGCATATCCATCCCAAGCCATTGTGATTTAACTATTTTAAATAAACAATAGTATAGGTACGTACAGTAGCCCCATGGCTTCTTTGGTGCTGAGTGACAGCTCACAGATGAGAGCTTAAGGCTTTGAAAAATTACTAGACCAAATTATGAATCCCTACGCCAAACCATATGATCTGCAAAAACATTTGTTTAGCAGCTGTCACTTCTGACAGTCAAAATTTAGGGTATAACTGTTGACTGTCAGAAGTCAGCTGTGAGCTGTCACTCAGCACCAAAGAAGCCATGGGGCCACTGTAGGTACAGTTTAATATTGCTCTAGGAACACTACAGCCCCCGTAAGAGTACTAGCTTATCTCGACATCATCCATCTTGAGTTGAGAGTGTGGGAAATACAAGCAAATAAAAGTGTTTTTTAGTATTTATGGCAAAATATTAGTTTGGATAAAATAAATAAATTATTACTTCAGTGCAAATATAAGCATTTAATTTTCTTCACATGATGATATCAACAATTTTTTAATATCTGTAATGAGTATAGTGGCATTAGATGATACACTTTTGAAATGAAGAGAAAAATGTATTAAATTCCAGAGCACTCTTGACAGATATTCAACAACTATTGATATCCCCACGCAAAAAAAGCTTTTTTATTTAGCAACGCGTCTTACTATCCATTCGGGTTATACGATTAAGTACTAATTACACTAATGGTTTAGGAATTGGGAAGGTTGAATACATAGGAAGTAAACCTACGTTTGGGTGGAGGGAGAGTGGAAAACCGTTTAGGAAAAATCACCCGCAGTTCACCTGAGCGAGATTCGAACCTCGATCTCCCCGTCCTCTACAGTCTAGCTCAACACGACTAGCGCTTTAGCTAACTACGCCACCGAGGCGAGTGCAAAGAAAGTTAAACTATTAGTTTCTATTGAAGCTATATTTGATTTCTTTGGACCTAAAAAGTATTTACATAAAAACGGCCAAAACACTGCCCTTTACTCACTTCCACCTTAAGTATACGAAGTTGCATTAGTGTTGTGCCGTAGATTGTTGACAGATTAATCACAGTAAGTTTAAACCTTAACTATGACAAGTTCTCGCTAAACAGTAGAACAATCATTGTACAGGTATCAATTGAATACTGGCCTATGCAACATATAATATAGAAACGAATTTATTAATTTGTGATTGGTAAAATGAGGATTGAGCGGGTGAGAGCAATTCATAGTTATGGTTTTATCAAGCTCTGCTTACCCTGGAAACTCACCACGCGCATGGTAGCTACATTTAATTGATTTGACTCAATCAGTACCAAATATGAATGATCTTCAAAGTTTACGTTTATATTTAATTCCTGTTGTCTGAAGCTACGTGTTGTGACACTTTATGTTCGGGCAGAAGGCAAACACACAAGTACACATCCAATAAAACGGTTCGATTTTAGCCTGCTTCGGTGGCCGCATGGTCTAAAACGTCGTATCTCAGTAGACTAGACTGCTGATAGCGGTGATATCAAGGTTTGAATCTCGGTCAAGTNNNTTTCCCCCCCCCCCCCAACATGTTTTTTCCACTCACTCTCCATGCAAATGCGGGTAGCCTTCCTCTAAATATTACCTTTCCAATCCCCATAGACATTAGCGTAATTAGTACGAAATCGTATAACCCGGACGGGTAGTAAGATGCGGTTCTAAAAAAATATATTTTGTTTACGACTATACGTTCATATTTTAGAGTAATGTTATCAAGCCTTTCTAGACATGCGATTCAGTCTGCATATTTCAGAAAACATAGCGGACTGCAAGCAAAATAAAAATTGAATGCTAATGTAAATAAATAATAACACTATTAGTTATTTTTAATTTACCAATACCGGGATTTTTTATTTTTTTTTGGTTCTTTACGTTTTTCGATAATGCAGATTTGGTTTACAGCTTTTTATATTATTTGTTTGAAAGCTATTTTATATTGGTGGACTAAAACATAAATTGTGGGCAGTAGGTTTGACTACATTTTTATTTTAGAGAATATTACCAACGGTGGCTTCGAGAAAGAAAGAAAAAAAAAATCTTATATGATATTGCTATCCATAAATGAGACCAAATATTTATTTAATATTATTTTAAAAATTTGAAACTTAAGCTTATGATATATTTGTTAGTTTTTTATGAGCATGGAAAAGCCTTTACTTATTACCTTACAAATTAACTAAAAGGTAAGATAGATAATGCTTTTGCTTTTCTTGTGAGTGAGCCGAAGAGGTCAGTAAAAGTTTCTACTCCCTTAGAAGAAAGCTCTAAAAGAACTCGTTTGTTAAAAACCGTTTATGTTTTTAGAACTGGCTTTTCCATTAAATGAAAATATTCACTGAAAAAAAAATATTTTTTTTCCTGATTTTGTGCCCAGTGTAATTTTAATTAATTAGATTCAAACATCAATATTAGAAAAAATGCAGTTTTTAATTTCTAATATATGATATTTAAATATTAAATAACTACTATACTCAACTCAGCCGGTAGCGTTTCTGTCTATCGAGCTAAGTTTCACGGGTTTGATTTCTGCCATGGTCAAAAAAAAATATCATTGGTGAAATATGGTTCTATCCTTTCATAGTGATGAATATGGTTAGGATTTCTATGCCCTAAAAATTGCTAGAAAATGCTTTATAAAATATACATTTGACAAAGAAACACAAAAAAAAAATATGCCCTTAAAACCAAAAATAATGCCCTTCAAAACGAAAAATTTACCAATAAAATTTGCATTATGTGTTTTTATTTCTTTGAAAAATTAATTAAGAAAATAATAGATTATTAGTTATAGAATTAAATTTTTAGTAAATTTGACAAATTTTGTTAGTTTAGCATGAAAAAACATATATATATGATGTAATATAATAATAATATAGGCACTATAATTTGAATCATAAATAATTGGTAGTAATAGTTACAAGTTATAATATCTTATGATGACAAATATGATACAATCATTGAAATTATAACAAACATTTTAAAAGTTTGAAACATATTAAAAATTGTGGACTTTTTAGTCAAATTGCATTAAAACAGTGCTATGATAAGATGATGTAAACATGCATATATTACGTGTCTTGTATTATATTGTGAACTAAACAGAATTATTCTTAAAAAGAAAATATAAAGAATGAAAAAAGGTACGTAAAAATTGAATTCCTTCCTTATCTGTAATTCCAAGGAACAGGGACTTATAGATAAGAAAGGAATTCAATTTATACGTAACTTTTTTTATTCTTTATATTTTCATTTTACAAATAATTCTGTTTAATTCACAATATAATACAAGACACGTAATATATGCATGGTTTACATTATCTTATCATGATTTTGTTTTAATGCAATTTGATTCAAAAGTCCACAATTTTTAATAGGTTTCAAACTTTTTAGATGTTTGTTATAATTTCAATTATTGTATCATATTTGTCATCATATGATATTATAACTTGTAACTATTACTACCAAAATTTTTTTCATTTATGATTAAAATTATAGTGCTTATATTATTATTATATTACATCTTATATCTATGATTTTTCATGCTAAATTAACACAATTTGTCAACTTTACTAAAGATGAATTCTATTACTAATAATCATAATCGTTCCTTATTAACTATTAAAATGTTTTTCAAAAATAATAGGTGCATGAATTAAAACAAAAATAGTGTAAACAATATAATTTAGTTGTTTGACTGTCTCTGTGTCAACAGAATTTTTTTATTTTACTAACGTTACCTTTAAAACAAAACAAAGAATAACAAAAAAAAGTTTTTTTATGGTTTCTGTGCCAAACAGAAAGTTTTTAAACAAAAAATATGCCGTATAATAGAAAACAGGGGAGGGGTGGAAGTATTCTCACCGCCATGGTGGCACCACCGTTTGCTATGATGCGTGTACAAATGTTCTAAACATAAACACTCACCCATTTTTTCCTGTCTTGCTTCTGGCTTTCAGGGAAATCGTTAAAAAAATGTCCTTTAATATTGAAAATACCCA
The DNA here is from genome assembly GCA_902151455.1 of Timema bartmani. Taxonomy (NCBI): domain Eukaryota; kingdom Metazoa; phylum Arthropoda; class Insecta; order Phasmatodea; family Timematidae; genus Timema; species Timema bartmani. The sequence continues at coordinate 152,638 of CABFWB010000057.1, forward strand.
AATATGCAAAATAACAAATCAAAAATAACAAAAAAAAATGCCTTAAAATTAGGCCTACTGAAAACGCTAAAGATATGCCATATCGCATAGAAACACGGAAATATGCTAAAATATGCTCTAACAAAGCTACTTAAATCAGCTTAGATTCTTATGAAACACATTTGTATGCAGTTGAACAAAAGTCTAGGTTTGACAACAACAAAAAAGGTACAAAATCATAAAAATCATAAAAATCCTAGCCCTACTGATGAATTTACGGCTGGGGGCTGGATGTTGTGTCCGTTCTAGATTTATGTTAGTTTAAAAATCGTGTGTTAATATAGTCAGTCAGTTCAGAAAGTGGCCGTTAAATACCTCAAATGGAAAAAAAAACTATACTCGACACTAACCTAGTATTTAAATGAACTTCTTAGTAGTTCTTTTGGATTTCTACTTTCAGTTTTAACATTATTAATTATTTTGGACCAATTAAAACTAAATAGATAAAAATTATTATATTATAAACCCCAAAATTATATCAATTATAACAATTTAAAGTTGTCTAAGATAAGTGATATTCAAGTCTTCATTTATCCTCATCACGTAATTAATTTTCAATCATTTATTTTACCATCTTACTAATTTAAACATGTTTTATAATGTACACACTTCATAAAAGGCAGGTATATTTCAACTAATTCCAATGAATTAGTTTTGATATAGTCAACTTTATTTTTACAAATCTTTTACAAGAGCTAGACTGCCTTGACCACTCCCTACTACCTCCCGAGTGTAAAGAAAATTAAGTAACTGATCTTTGAAACTGCTACGGTGGAATACGTGGGGAAAGGTGTCGGTCTGGTATGATATAGTTTTATCGATAAAAGGGAGGTTAATTCTTTAATTCAGGCCAATTGTGTGGACGTGGATTTTCCTAAATGGTTTCCTTGCTACTTTCCCACACAAATGCGGATTAGTTAAATATTAATTCTACCATACAGGCTAATTACCCCCTACCCTACCTCAAGTATAAAGAAAACTGTATAATATATTTATTTTAGCACCGCGTCTTACAATCCGTTCGAGTTATACGCCTATGTACTAATCACACGAATGTATTAGGGGATTAGGAAAGTTGAATTTATAGGTAATGTACTCACATTTGGGTGGAGGGAGAGTGGGAAACCATTTATGGAAAACACCATCCTCAGTACACCTGAGCGATATCTATCCCCAATCTACCAGTCATCGGCAATCCAGTCTGTTGCGAGAGTGACGCCTTAGACTATGCGGCCTCTGAAGCGGGTGTAACGGATTTTAGAAACCTGAACGTGGGTACGTAGACAAGGGCGTCAGTAGTCAGTAACGGGAAGTTTGTTGCTCGGGCTCCAACTAGATGTACCGAGGTGGTTTTTTCCTAAATTATTCCTCCACTAATTCTCCTCCATGCAAGCTCAGGTGGATTTCATATCATTCCCACCTTCCTCATCCTTACTCGGATGGATGATAAGATGCGGTGCACGGATGAAACGTGGAAGACTCCCACACGACGTAACCAAGTGAGGTAACTTGTGTCATGCACTACTAGTTAGTCAGGTATGCTCTCTCTCTCTTCACCTCTCTACATGGGTGCCAGTTGCTTGTGAAGGCACCACAAGTTGGTCTGAGTTCCTTTCCCCCTACTTCCCATCCTTCTGTGTCTTGACTTAAGGTGCGGCAGAAAGGAGCGTGAGTAATTTTACAGTTTTTATAGCATTATATATTTTTTGGCCAAAATAAATAAAATATTTCTCCAGTAGCAATATAGAGTATAGTTTTCTGCACATGTTAATATCAACAGATCTTGAATATCTGTCAAGGGTGTCCTGGAATTTTGTCAAAGTTTTTCTCTTTATTTAAAAAGTTTTGACAAAATTCCAGGACATGTTTGACAAATATTCACGATCTGTTGATATTAGAATGTGCAGAAAACTAAAGTCTTTGTTACTACTTGAGAAATATTTTATTTATTTTGGCCAAAAAATTTCAATTCTATAAAAACTGTAAAATTACTCGCTCTCCCTTAGGCCGCACCTTAATGTGTGCTCCATGGTATTTCAGACAGGGAAAGAGGGGGTCGGGGGGAGATTAGTGCGGTTTAGAACCTCGAGGGTAGAGGAAACACTTTGCGGTCCACCGTCTTCTCAGCCTTCCCAGCCCGACAAGAAACAACGCAAGTCTTTGACACTAAGGTGGGGATGTATGGAACGTGAGAAAAGACCAGTAGTGTATTTTGCAATTTTTATGTCAAAACTTTTTTTTTTTTTTTTTTTTTTAAATAGNTGGTAATATCAATAGTTGTTGAATATCTGTCGTGAGCATAACGGCATTAGGTAGGCCTATATGCATATATAAGCTATTGGGAATGGCCCCAACAGATAGGCCTATTTATTTAAAAAAAATTTGATGCCTATAGAAGCCATTTAGAGTGATATTCACCTAGAAATTTAAAAAAAATTAAATGCCACTAAAGCTATTTGGAGTGCAAATTAACCCCATAAACCCTCCCCCTCCCCTTCTACGCCCATTCAATAAATATATGAAGTTAAGTATTTCAGGTGTGGTTGGTTTGTCCATGTCATAACAAACGTATCACAGGAAAGAATGTACAGAGGTTGCCTCGTTTCACGAACACACTATACAACCCAAAAGCGTTTATGAATACTGTAAGTGACGTATTTTTAGAGAAGAAGAAACTGGGCACAAAATGGACGATAATTTACCTTTTTAAATAGTGTAAGTGACGTATTTTTAAAGGACAGGAAACTGGGCACAAAACGGACGATAATTTACCTTTTTTTTTAATGTCCCCTACCCCTTTTTATTGCAATGACATGTCAACAGGAACTCAACGGTCGATTATTCATTTCCTATAGGGCATTTTCAGCTAGGTGTGTTAACGGTAGGTCTAGTATTGATAGAGAATTAGAGGGTGAAATTTAAAAAATACAATTCCATCTCATAGCCGTATTGGTGGGCACGTGGGATAAAGACACGGCTGTCTATTAAATTTTTCTTGTGACAAAGAGGTCTGGGTTCAGTTTACAGCTGGGTGTATTAGATACATTTTTCTTAAATTATTTACCACTCTTCACAAAATCAATGAGGGTAAAACCTATATTTTTTTAACACAGCATATAACTATCTGTTCAGGTTATACGCATATATACTAATTAATTAATGAGATAGGGATGAGGAAGGTTGAATTTAGAGGAAGTGCGGCTGCCTTTGCGTGGAGGAAGTGTTGAAAAATGTTTTGTAAAAAAACCACCTTCATTACACACGACCAGGAAACATATTAGTAGCTAGGCTTACACATGATTAGGAAAATATAAGGTAAGCAAGTTACATACGTTCTTACTTTAAATGGTTCATAAAAAGTTTTATTTTTAAATATTGTCTCTATACTTTTAAGCCAAGAGACGCATTGTAAAGCAATTTAATTCTCTCTATATCATTATTTTGAACTTTTTCTTGAGGTTTAAAAGAGTAGAAGATATAAAAGATATCAATTTTTTTCAAAGCATGAGGATCTAATTAATAAAATTTTGGATATTCTTTAAAGCATAATTATGAGACGGGGCCCTAAATGCTTTTTTTTAACACTGCAGCTTACTACTAGTTCGGCTTATACTTTTATATACTAACTTCTAATTAATTCATCCTTGACAAATTAGCAAATTTGTCGGAATTGTACCCACATTTGCGTGGAGAGAGTATCATGCAGAAAAACTAAAAATCCTTAGTACATCTAACCGTGATTAGAGCCCCGGCCCATCCGTAATTTTTATCAGAAAACAAACCCATTCCGTGGGTTGAATCCGACCCGCGAGTCGTAGTCTGAAATACCCCTGTATTATATGATCGGTTCACACTACTTTTAGTCTTTCCTGACAGTTCTAAAGTCCCTCTTAACTATCCGCCCCGTAGATATGTTTTGATAATTTCACAAATGAAGCTAGATTATATCACTTAACAAAGTTACGAGACTTTTTTTCAGGTGGATAAATATGGCGTTGTTTTGAGTAATATCTCAAATTCCAGAAAAGGACGATAAAATCATGGTACGTACTATATCCGATCTCAAGCAAACTTTGATATAATTTATTAATCTAGCCATAAGCTATGAAAATACCTGTAAGAAGCCTTCTTACTCCACTCTATTAAAAAAAATATATATATTATCTACTAAATAAATTGTTAACCTAAGCAAAGTGTGTAGTGACACGCTTATATAAAAGCAATGCTCCGTTTTAGCGCCTCCATTCTTATTCAATTACTGTATATCGCACAACACTTCATAAAACATTCAATTTAGTTGACGCGGAACAAAAATAGCTGACGTGCGTTGCGTGACTTTTAAAAACCTGTATAATCAGACAGCACATTCATCTAGATAAAGTCAGAACTATTGTCCATGACAAGGATAAACTACGTAATCCACAGCGGTGGCCATGTTGTCTAAGGCGTTTCATTTGATGCAAATCTTTGATCAATCCACAACCGGGTCCACGGTAATTATTCTCTAAATTTCAATTATTGTAAAGGCTTTATCACCTTATCTCCACGACAAAATGAGTTGAGATCCACTAATCTAAGTTCCCATCCCTACCCCCTAGATTGAACCTTTCCTTTGTGCTACACACATTGGTGAACTCATAGATTAAATGACAAAACCATTTAGTCTGCTGATGCTGATGGAAAGGACGGGCTTTGAATCCCAGCCGGGTTCACCAAAGATGGTGTTTCCTAAATGATTTACCACTCTCCTTTCATGCAAATATGGGTATATTTCCTACAAATTATACTTAACTCGTCCCTACCCCCTCAGTGTGATTGAATTATTAGAGACGCCGGATATAAGTAGTAGATACATTCTGTATTTCTTAATCTCCACCACTTACAGGTCTAGTCGGATAGAAGTAGAGCAATTCTGTATTTCTTATCTCCACCGCTTACAGGTCTAGTCGGATAGAAGTAGAGCCATTCTGTATTTATCTCCACCGCTTACAGGTCTAGTCGAGATAGAAGTAGAG
>CABFWB010000057.1:162248-180077 GCA_902151455.1 Timema bartmani
GGGGGTTGAACCCGAGACCTTTGGCTTAGTATTCCAATGCTCTAAACACTGAGCTATCCTTGAGTCGTTCCGTGTCCAGGGTCATTCCTCACTCATATTTTAAGGCAGAGTCTGTTATATTTGTGAAGAAATCATCGGCTGCATGTGAGCGATCAATCAAGACTCACACAATCTGCCTTAAAATATGAATAACCCAGTGCACGGGATAACTCCAGGATAGCTCAGTGGTAAGAGCATCAGTACACTAAGCCAAGAGTCCCGGGTTAAATTCCAGTGTCGTGGTGTGATTTTTTCAATTTAAGGAATATGTTATTTAGATGCGGCTATTTCCGTACTTAATCATCGTTGTTATTTAATCCACACTGTATATGTTCAAATTTGGAAAGTGTAAACAAAAAGAGAAGACCCTAAACTTACATTAACAAAAACTGATTCCCTTAGAGTTAGTTCTGAAACTCCTTCTTTAATGCCTCAAAAGATTCCGTGCGAAGTTCCCATTCCTAAGTTATCCTTACCAAAAGGAACCTGTCTTGGACACATATAAGTCCGGCGGGTATTCGAAAATGGTTGATGCGAGCTTTGCGTGCTCGTTTAGAACACCCACCTCCGACTTCCTTCTCACCAAAGTTTAATCAAGTGAATTGCAGATATGGACTGTTGACCTCATCCCGTGCGGAGTTTTAGTTGCCACCTTCAGGTTGTTAGAAGGTCATTAAAGGAGTTACTTGATTAGTATAGAATTAGTGTATTCAGTTGAAATGATTATACGTTTGTACATAAAAAGTTAATTACTCTCCATCTACGCAACTGCGGGTATCCTTCATCACGGACCGTATTTAATACTCCATACACACGACATATTATTAGTGATACACTAGAGAGGCCAATAATGCATTCTTAATACGATGCGTCACCAGGTATGTCCACACAAAACTATCAATGATGGAATTAGAGTACACAGGACTGGGATCCAAAACTCAACCTGCCAGTCATTGGCAGGCCAGTCTAATACAAGAGTGACTATTTTGTTCCTCTAAACCATAACCCATATATTTCTAAAATACCATAATAATAAAAATAAATGTATTCAATCAACAAAAACACATTTTTTTTATAGAGTATATTATTTTAGTTGATATAATAAAAAATCATTTTCACTATAAATATAATTTTTGGATGGTGAGGTCAAAAAACATACCCGAACCTTTGATAGTATATTTTTACAAATAAAATATATAACTTCAATCAACACTTTACGTGTAAGCAATACAATAATATGTTTTTTGTAAAAAAAATAAAAATAAGTGAATTTATACCGGTACTTCCCGCTTTTTTAGTTTATGTACCGCACCTGTTTTTTCACATACAATTATACCATCGAACAAGCATCCTTTTATCAATGTGTAATCTTTTTACCACCCTTTTCTCTAAAGGTGTTTTATTATTATCATACTAGGTGATTATCTGATTAACAAATAAAGGAGGTGTGTTCAAATAATATTATTGTTTATGAACTATTACCCTAGCGTCAACTATCTCGTGCCAGTAATCCCCCTAATAATGTGGTTTTCTGAAAAATTTATTTCAGATATTGTTGGATTACAAAGATAATTTAGCTAAGGACTCCGACTTTTAAATCATCATAAATGTTATTTATTATTATGGAAGAATTTGAAAATATTTGTAATGCTCCAAGTTCTTTTCTAACGCAATCTTTCTTGATATGCCATTTATTTTGATTTATTTTTTTTGCAAATTTACATTTAACTTTTTCATTCCTGTACCATTTCGTTCATTTTAAATTACTTTTTTTTCATCTATAATTTAAACTTAATCCTCGTGACAGATGTATTATGTATCGCTAATTTGATTTTCTGAGTTCAATTTGTATCCTAAATAAAAATAAATCCTATTATTTATTAAATTTGTATGAAAGGTTAATCCATAATCTTAAATTATCCTTAATAATTAATTATGAATATTATGTAAATATGTTGTAGACTTAAGAAAGTAGAATGTGAACTATTGGAAGGGTTGTTAGCCGGGGGTATAGGCAAGATGGCCAATTTTCAGTAGGATTGACAATCTTTAGAAAGTCATGTTATATTTTATTTTTAAAGGAAATAAATTGTTATTGATCAATGGTGTGGGTTCAGTAGCCACGGACAAGCCAGACGCTGGTGTGTCGTTAGGGAATGTTCGCCAGAAACAACCGAGTATCTTTCAACATTAAACCAACAGGGTAGCACCGGGTTTGGCGTTTTAAGCTCATGGGGTTGAATCAAGCTCGCCCTCTTGGCGACTGCCAAACCCAACCGGGACAGGAGGCTTCCCCTCTCTGCTCGGGAGTCGTTCCTCGTCAGAAAATCCAGGCCGAGTGCCACCTAGTGGTGGCCCCGGGCAATGTACGGAGGGTTTAACCCAAAGGGTGGCTAAATCTCTGTCGATGCTTATGTAGGAGTGAATGGGGGTGGGTGTTGCCCCCCTCCCCTTACTCGCCAAACACTAAGCGGTTGGTAACTAGTAACTTCCGGGAAAGCTGATAATTTATCTAAAACGTTTCTAAGTAAATTTTGATTTTGCTCTCAAATTTGTTTTCGTTTTAAGTTTTATACTCTTGTCAATTTTACCTACTATTTTATATCCAACGATAATACAAAATTTTGCTGAGTAATCTAAGCTTATTTTGAATATAATTTTTGGATTTTTTTTAGCAAAACCACCTTTAGTACACCCAATTGGGATTGGAACCCTGATCTCCCCGTCATTGACAGGACGGTCTATTTCGAGAGTGACGCCTTAATAAGTTTAATTTTAATATTAATATGATTTTTACTAATTGTGTTAAATTATATAATATAATAGTATCATATTCATCTTTTATCCCCTAATTTGGTTTAAAATTGAGCGAAATAATGGACAGAGGTACTATTGAGATTTAAAAAAAATAAAACTCATTTATATACATGTAATTAAATTAAAATTATATGATTTACACAATTAAAAAATATGTTTTAATAACAATAAGATTACAACCCGCCTCGGTGGCCACGTGGTCTAGCGCACCACTCTCGTGTTAGAGTAGACTGCCAATGATGAAGAGATCGAAGTTCGATTCGTGGTCGGATAAACTGAGGAAAGATTTTCCAAAATTATTTTCCACTCCTTCTCCACACTGATGCTGGTGCACTTCCTCTAAATATAACCTTCCTAATCCCTAAAACCATTAGCGTAATTAGTACATAAGAGTATAGCACGAACGGGTAATAATAATAATAATAATAATAATAATAATAATAATAATAATAGAAAATGAAAATAATTTATAATAATTATTATTATGTCTATTGTGAAACTATTCTAAAATATTACAATATATTTTATTTCTAAAATAAATATTCATAATAGAAAAAATAAAATAGTGACCATTTATGACCATTATAATATTTTTAGAATATCGTGCCATTCAAAGTTACTCTCACAAAGCTTTTAATAACAAACGTAACATGGAATGGATTCTTTGTTTCATAGCTGTGCAAAGAGCTCTTTCTTTCACGTATTCGTGAAACTCCTGTAAGCTCAGTCAATTCACTATAATGACAAAACACATTAGTGAGAGTAGCTCCCTTAAGTAGTTTCATGAACGATGCGGGAACAAATGATTCCGCGAAACATGGACGGTACCGTGAGAGTACTCAAGTAAATTAAATGGGGATAAAAGAGCGTGTATTTTGGAGCCAAGGGAGAGATTTAAAGGCGATGTGACTGTGTTTACATACCGAAATGAAAGGCGAATCAATTGATAGGAGGGGGAATGAATATAAAGCATATTGCATTGAAATGTGCTATTTGATAATTGAGCTTTGTTGTTGATTAAATTAAGGTCGGGGGTGTAGGATAAGCGAAAAAAAAACTGTATTTTTTCAATTTTTATGTCAAATTTTTTTTGGTCAAAATAATCAAACACCTGTATTCATACAGTAAAAACACAAAGTTTAATTTTCTTCATATGGTGACCCTAACATTTCTTGAATATCAGTCGAGGATGTCCAGGATTATTTTCTCTAGCTTTTCTCCTAATACAAGTTCGGGCTATATACTTATGTACTAATTACTCTAATGGTGTTAGGGATTAGAGACGTTGTATTTATAGTAAGTATAACCACATTTGCGTGAAGAGAGAGTGGAGAACCATTTTGGAAATTCACTATCTGTACACCCGACTGAGATTCGAACCCTTATCTCCCCCTTATCGGATGTCTTTTCTACTGCGAGAGTTTCGCGTTACACCATGCGGCCATAAAAGTGGGTGTGCTGGAATCTAATTAAAGCATTTTATCTTAGACTAAATGTTTCTCATCTAATTACGCTATGCTTATGACAGATACTCAACAGCTGTTGAAACCACAATGTGAATAAAATTAAACTCTGTGTTTTTAATTCAGCAATTTTTTTATTTATTTTGACCAGAAATGTTTTGCTATAAATTCTACTCAAGTTAATTAATCTCTCACCTTAAAGTTTAATAATCAAGAGCCCTTACACAATAATGTTTTTAGTTACTTTAAATTGACTAAAACAATTTCTCGCCTTGTTTTACTGAGAACATCCAGGCTATATGCAGTTTAATTGCGCTAATAATTTAGGAATCAAGAAGAGAGAATTTATAGGAACTGTATACAAATTTGCGTAAAGATGGAATCATCCTCTTTACGACTGGCCAGGATAATCGACCCTGACTTCGCCATCAAAGGCAAACTTAACTAGATTAATCCGACATTTATCCTATATTCCCACCTGTCCGCGTAAGTTGACTAGGTCTAATGGTTGACAATAACAAGCATTTACAGGTATTTGTCTGATTTAACCAACCCTGTTTCGAATAAATTGAAGAATGACACCTGGACATGAAAATCGAACACGGGACATTTGGCTTGGTGACCAATACTCTACCACTGAGCTAACCAGGAGTCATCCGGTAACATTCATATACAGTACTTAATTGTAAATCGTTGCTGCCTGCCAACTCGATTCGTTTTTAACGTACAATGTATATCTACTATTGACAGAGGTGACTTGGCGGTTTATGGGTGAGGTGTCGGACTTGTGTGCTGGGGTTCCGGGGTTCAATTATCGGTACCGGCACAGATTTATCCGATTGCCAAAACCTTCCTTAATCTCTGACAAGACGTGTATTAATCACAGCTTGTGAATGTGAGGAATGCCAGGCCTCCACCGTGGTTCGGATTCCACGTTTAGCTGTAGGACCTCCATTTCATCTCACAATCACCCTACCATTACACATTAGCGTAAGTGCATATAACCCGAACGGGCAGTAAGACGTGGTGCTAATTATTAATAATATTAGTAATAGTAATATTAGTTGAAACAACAATTTTAATAAAATTATTTAAACAAACTCGCTTTGCTCGTTGGGGCTACGCTCCCAAACCCCCAGTGAGCTTTCTTTGCAAATGGATGTAAACTAATGTAATGCTAGAGCAGTTTTTTATAGGTCTTACCGTTTAGCCACAAGAGACCTCCAAAGAAAGGTCCGCACCGACTTTAAAGTTGTTCCAACATTTTGAATTTTTTTGGGGGTTAGAAATGATTTTTTAAAATTCTTTGGAATTTTCCCATCGGTTACAGGCTAGAAGCTATAGGTTTGCCAAATTTCAAGTTTCTAGCTCACCTGGAAGTGGGTAAACATTAAAGTCAGTGAGTGAATGAGTCAGCCATGTGGATTTATTGTAGTAAAACTAGTTATTGAAACTAAAATTCTCCTTTTATTTTAGAATTTTTAGTAGCATTTTAGGTAAACATTTAATTTCCATTTTTAGTTTTTTAAGTTTTTAACCATTTATATTGCAAATTTAATCTTATTTGGGTATTTAAATAACCTTTTTTTTTAAGTGATGGCATTAGTTGAACAGGACAAATATAATTCGCCATTAGTATCGTCAATAAAGTTTGTAGTTTTTTATGAAAATTAACATTATTTCGTTGGGTTTTTCATTAATTTTTATAGCTGCAACAATAATCTGACTCACTTAGGTGAGCTCACGGAATAAACGTCAGGATCATGAATTATAGTTGATCGGTAATGTAGAGGTTGGGGTTCATAATCTGCCTGGACGTTATGTGGGCGTTTTGTCTTAAATAGTTACCCACTCACTCCACACCTAAATGAGGTTAAATTTCATCTGATTTATACCTTACTTATCCTACCTAATCAGTACAGACGAGGGTGGAAAATAAAAATAGAAAATCTACACCTAAAGAAAATTTCATATCAATGTAACCATTTGTCATCCATTTTCAAGGGACTTTTTTTTTTAATGGCGTTAAAATTAAATAAACAAAAGAATCATGGTGGTCCGTGTTCACACACAAAGAAGAAGAGTTACTATCACTTCCGATAGTATTATTTATATAGACCTACTTTTCCTTTTTTTTCCCCTGGATCCCAAATTAAAGTAGTGGTCCTCTGTACACTAAGTGATTTATTAACTGTCACTGTTAATTTCACACAGACGATATATTTCAATTTAACAGACACGGTAACTTCAGATTCTTTCACGCTGTGTCTATCAGTACATAACGGGGGTCGCGCATGAGTCTAGGGTTTGGAGGGACTGTGATTTATGGGCAATGGGAAGATGATTGATCACAGAGCTATGCCTCATCATTATGGTACTTCAAATAATTACAGCTGCTTCGTGTTTTGGACATTCCATCTCTAGAGGGATGGAATTCACCTGATGCTATTCGGTAGCAAGTAAAATAAAATATTTATATTAATAGGGATGGGTTGATTATAAATTTTAGACGGTTGCGATATTGGTTCTAATATTTTGGTGCTTGGTTTCAGATTCCATTTACCCAGCCGTTTATACCCCAACGTGTCATTTGCAGTACTCCCTTGTATACATTTTTAATTAATTACAAAATATGGGGAAACCACTTTGCATAATTATTTGGAACAATTTTACTTAAAAATAAAAAAAAATATACAAAATGCAAAAAACAATACAAAATAAAAAGTAAATTATATATTCAAGTTGTGAGTTTTTGTTTATTTTTATCTGATTGGTATACAGACAGGACTCACCAATATATATATATATATATATATTGGTGAGTCCTGTCTGTATATATATATATATATATATACCTTTATTATCCTCTGTTATTAGTAGTCAAACACTCTTGAGCAACCTAATGGACCAGATAAACAAAGTTTATAGGCCTGAATAAATTGATGGTGATAAATATAATTGCTAAATACTTTTACTTAAGTTAAAAATTAGTTTTTTCTCAATATTTTGGTTCATTTTGTAAAAACATATTTTAAATTTAATCACAATTATTAATCTTTCTCCTTTATGATATGGTTATTCTTATAGAAACATTTAACATTTTTATAAATGTAATATGATTAGTATTTTGGAATCATCAACAAACTGTTATTATAGTTCTTAGTTTATTCAGAGCTTTGGGCCCCTTTTAGCCTTTTAAATTCAGTAAAAAAAAGAGGATATTTTAAACATAAAGTTCTTTTGTAAAAAAAAAACTTTCATTCCTACTTCAAGAATGTAAATACTATAGTGTCGAATCTATTTGTTAGGTTTTATTCATATTTTTAAATGCAGTGAAACACATTTTATTAACTTCTATGCCGTGAACCTCTTTTATAAAGTTGTTTAAAGTAATAGTAGATTTATTTTAACGACTTAATAATGTCTATTATAGGCCATATGATTTAAATAATTAAATAGTTTTTATGTCATGAGGTAGCAGCTATATGTTAAAAGTGAATAACCTTAAAATGGTTGAAAATAATACTTCAATTTACAAATATTATATAAACATTTTAATCTTGTATGTTTAAAGTCTCTTCCAAAATTGTAATACTTTTAAGAAAGGAGATAATTTTTGGTGTGCTTTTTTACTTACAAACATTGTTACTCACCCAGTTTCAAATGTTTTGGTCACCATCGTACCATTTAATATGGTAGATTGAAAATATTTTATAATAATTATATCATAGTTAGAGGATGAAACTAGATTAAAAAATAATTAAATGACTCAATAATTTCACTCACTAAATTACTTGGTGGGATGGTGGGAAATTTAATAATTAAACTATAAGCTACTCATTAATAAGACCTTTTTTAAATAATAATACGCGCTTGATTTTTTAACCGTGTTTTACCATCCGTTCGTGATATATGCCCGTGTACTAATTATGCAAGTATGTCAGGAATGATGAAGGTTAAATTTAGAGGAAATGTACCCACGTGCACGTGGAGTTAACGTGGAAAACCAATTAGTAAAACCACCATCAGTATATCCAGCCGGGAATCGAACCTGATCTCCCTGTCATTGAGAGTCCAATCTAATACGAGATTGATGCCTCAGACCATGCCACCACTGAAGTGGGTTAGCGTGCTTAAATGTGTATTAGTTGCATATTAACATAATTTCAAAATAACTTTTTTGTTATTTTTATTAATTGTATTAAATTATAATACTTAATACAGTCATTATGGTTTCATTTTCATCTTTGAATCTCTATTTTGGTTTAAAAGTGAGGGGAATCTTCAAACGGCTGGATATAATATTCAAGATTGTTTTTATATTGAAACTAATTTATATACGTGTAATTAACGATCATTTATATGATTGACACAAATGAAAACTTATTCTAATAATAAGAATGCATCCCGCAAAGTTCGGAACTCATACAAAATATAAAGCTCATCTAGTCTTGTTTTCCGGTTACGGGGAGGTTGGAATTTAAATCCTAGTCGGATGTACATAGGGTGGTTTATCATAAAATGTTTCCAATTATCCCTCTACGCAAATGAGGCTACATTTTAAACTATACCTTCCTAGTTATAGATTATTTATTGTAAACATACGGATATGTTGGACGGATAGTAAGAAGTTGAGTGAAGAAAAATACGATTGCATTATATTTAAAGATATGGTATGCCTATTACTTCAAAATAAAATAATTTCTATAATGTTTTCCAATTCATTATATTTTGGATTAAATTTCAAAATATTTTCTATTTTATTTATCTTGTTTTCTACATCATTAAAAGTTAGTGGAAAAAAAAGAACCCGAATTAGAATTTCACATCATATAAAAGAGGGAGATGTGAAAGATGAAATGTTGGATAAAAAGCTTTGGTCAGATTTTTATTTTTGTCTGTTTGAAATATAAATGTATCTATAATCTGTAGTAAAAAAAAAATCTTTCACTCTACGAGGTCACACAGGATTTACTAAAATGTTTGTTCAACCCGCCATTAATTCCTTCTATATGAAATCGATAAAATAGTCGGTCCAATGAAGAGATAAACTTCGAGCCGACGAAATAGGACTCACTAATCCTGGCTATGACACTGGCCATTGACCCACCCACACCCCCTCCCGCAGAGGAGAATAGCTCCTCATTAACCTCGTATTAAGAAGACTGCTCAGCATTGATATTGGAACAAGCTGCACCGGTGATTGATGCCAAAGGCTTTTCGAAGCCGGGATTACTCACCCTGCTGCATGGGATATCATCAGAACATGAAGGGAGTAGGGACCAAAATCTGAATAAGGGACAGGGTTAAGTTTGAATGAAAGGGAACGAAAGCTAAGGTCAGTATTTTTGAAGCTAAGTATAACTATTATTTAAATGAGGAAAAATAATTTCATGAAGTTCCAAAACACCCTTGAAATATATTCACTAACTTTTACATCCACCATGTGAAGAAAATTAAACTCTATATTTCTAATGAAGAAATATTTGACTTATTTTGATCAAAAAGGATGTTTTTCTATAAAAAAAACCCCAGCAAAAAACACTTTTTTTCTCATCTCTTATACTCTCACCTTAATTTTCTAAGCATCGATATCAACAGTTCTTGAATATTTATCATTAAAATACTGGAATTTGATGAGAACCTTTGACCTTCAATTTTTTTAAATCATCAAATTCCATTGTGTTTAAGACAAATATATAAGAACTGTTGGTGATGTGAAAATGTATTATTTATGTATTAACTGAAGTAATATTTAGTTTATTTTGAAAACAAATAATTAAATTTTATAAAACCTGCAGAAATAATTACCTTAATTTGTATTTACTTACATGTCAAATTGAATTTGGTCATAAATATAATATAATTTGATGAGACACCTTTTAAATGAAGATCAAATCTATAATCGAATTCCAGGGTGCTCATGATATGTATTCGAGAATTGTAGATAATACTATGTATATATTAAATTAAGAATATTTAAAACTATAAGCTTACCCGCTTGTAACATAAGCATTGCTAGCTAATGTTACATTTTTACTACCCACCCCAAATAAGCAATACATATAGACATCCTGCAATATCAAACTTTTACAACACCTTACTATGTCTACAATATGTGCTTTACTCACTCATTGTATCTTCTGGCTTAGAACGAGTTCCATGACCGACCAGTTCACACCAAATTCTATGATGAAGTGAAGACTGACAAAGCTATGAAAGGTGCATTGACGAGCCACTTCAATGAGGTGATCTAGACATACGTTTATTGGCCAAGCCAGCTGACCGATGAACCTCACGGGAGCTTAACTGCCAATTCACCAGATTTTCTGTCTACGTGTCTGGATGACGTGTCAAGATTATGACGGTTGTTAACAAGAGAATCATGCTGCTAGCACGTGTTCGCAACGTGGCATTATACTTTTAGTTTGAAGATTACCCCTCCCCCCCTTATTTCCATCAACTAGACCTATATAAAGCTGGTGCTCAGATAACATAGTTGACTATTAATTCCGACACATCCACGAGAGGTCCTGGTCTGGACTTGGATATATTCGCTCCAGGATATAAAAATATAAACTCCTTGTATTTTATTAAATAATTAAATATAATGACCTATAATGGGTTTGGGTGTTTGAACACTTAGTTAATTATGCGATTAAAATCGTTCAGTGTGGGCGTCAGTAATTTCTCACTAGAAGATTCATTTTGAAAAGTAAAATTGATTTATGGGACACTTAATGTTTCCTTTTGCCGCTTGGGCGCTAGTCTCTTTGAAAAATTTAGACTTATTAGAAGGTAGCCACTTTTTATTGCTTGGAATATTTAGTTTAAATATAAATTTTATTGCACTTGTTGCTACCAATAATAAAATAAACTTTAAAATTTGATAATGTTTAATTTATTGAAAAAAATTTGTAGACGCATTTTGTTTGAAGAAATCAGAAATGTAATCTATTTTTGTTGGTTTATGAGTTATATAATTTAACGATTCCGATTCATTTAGTAAGAATTTACCAGTATTATAATGAAATATTGCTTTGTTTTCTATTATAATGTTAATTATTAACAAGTCGAAATATTCTCGATTACGTATAAGTTAGTGGAAGTAATAGCCCCACAGGAGTTTGAGTTATCTCGGGATGTCAAACTTTGTGTAATTTATTTTGATCAAAGTTGATATTTAAATTAAATTTAAACTTAAAAATGTAATGGTTTAACATATTTGCTTAGTCGGAATTCACAATGGTGAGTCAGGCAATTTATTAACAGTTTAGAGGATCTCTTTAAGCTCTTTATTGTTATGGTAAGGTTTCAAAAGTTTAATGGTTCAACCTATTTGTCGGAATTTAAATTCTTTGACATTCCAATAGTGGAAATACCTTATAGCATTATATTTCAAGCTCTTTATGCTCTTTATTAATATAATAAGATTTCAAACGTTTAATCATTTAATCTATTTGTTTAGTCTGAAGTCACGAGGGTGATTCAGCCGCTTGGTTAACAAAGTAGAGGAGCTATTTAAGCACTTTATTATTATATTAACGATTTTTGTTTATTATTGGGTCTCTTCCAGACTAATTCATATAAATAATGTATGGTATACATTTCTTGTTTCAAACGTAGCTTTCTTCAAGGACTACTATTACTTTGAGATTGTGAAATATATCCTCAAATGTACTGCGAAAGCGCAGTCTCTGTCATATTTAAATGTTTTTCAACGCTCTCCAGTTTGCCTTGTGAGGCAATGTATTATTTATTTACCTCTGTTTTACCTTGAATAAATAATGCGATATTTTCTTAGACTTGCAAATGTTCCTATTTCTGTTACATTAAATTCCTTATAGTTACCGACCACCCTCTTACTTGCTATTGTGGCCTCTAGCGGTTAGAGTTGGAGGTGGTGAACGGAACACGTTGTCCTTAAAATAATTGAAACGTGATCTTACTTTGTAACTGGAGAATAAATTGAGAGTTTTAGGAACAGAGTATTGAGAAAGATATTTTGGCCTAAGAGGGGTGGAAAAACCAAAGAATGTAGTAAGTTACATAAAGAAGAACTCCATGACTTGCATGCATCTCCAAACATATTAAATATAATCAAGGCACGCAGGCTGAGGTGGGTCGCTCATGTGTCACGAATGGGTGACGATGGTACATAATATTTTAGATGAGAAACCTGAAGATACAAGACCCCTTGGTAGACCGGTGTCGGGAAAATTGCGCCTGGGAAAACTGCTCCTTCCCAGAAAAAAAAAGAAAACTGCACCCTCGCATGAATCATCACACTAACAGGTGTGAAAAGTGAACACACACGACCTTGTCTGTCTCAACTAAATAATTTTAACAAGGTCGTGTGGGCGCACTTTTCTCACTTTCCTCACGACCTTACCATTTTCACCGGCGTAGATCGTTTCATCGCATCCTTTTGTTTAGGAGGGTGGGTATTTCAAATTGACTTATTGCACATCATGAGGTCTTGAGAAGGTCAAAGTACATTGATTCATCGCACCTGCCTATTTGCCTGTTGTTTAGGTTAGGTTAGGTTAGGTTTTTCATTGAAATAAAGATTAGTTTGTATCTGTAAGCATTTGATATGAACGTATAAATTGAAGTTACCTAACTAATTATTGACAACTTTTTACTCCATTTTTTAATATAGGCTAGACTCTTCAAACACTTTGTTTGGTCCTTGGGCGTACTTGTTTTGTAAATGTGTAAAACAGTGTGTGGAGCGCACTTTTCCCACCTAATGGTGTGATGATTGTTAGGAGGGCGCAATTTCCCCCTTTTTTTCTGGGAAGGCGCAGTTTTTCCCAGGCGCAATTTTTCCTACTACGGTAGAACAAGACGCCATTTGGAGGATAGTGTGAAAAGTAGGTTGTATCTCATGCTAGGTGTTTGATAGAATTGTCTCAGGATAGGGTTGAAAAGCATGTTTACGTTCTAGTGGCCATACACTTTCGAGTTCCTTACATGGGATGTATACCAGATGGTGCAGGCTGAACTAACCAGATGAAGGATTCAGTGAATGTCCAGCTCCAGTTGGATAGAATTACATCAACCAACATTTAGGTTGTTGCCTTAAAAAGAAGAAAACTAAGCTAAAGGTAGCTTCATAGATATTGGCAGTACATCTCGTTCCCCTCCATCCTATCTTGAGTTTATGAGCATTTAAGTGTTTTAGAACATAAGTCATGGGTTTAGTTGTTGAGATTCCAGAGGATGCTAGTAGAAGCTTGTTACCTTGAACATAGAAAATTGCTCTTGGGGCTTTCTCAAATGCCGTTACGAGTTTTGTTTTAAAATGTATAGTAGTATCTTGCTACCAAGAACCTGGAAAATTTCTTTTGGTTTCTCGAGTGCTGTCACAAGCTTGGTTTTAAAGAGCATATAAGTAACTTGTTAGGGTTCGGCCAGACTGACAAGCGTGCGAGTGAGCGGTGATTAGCAGATAGCTCTTGTTAGTTGTTGACGAGGAGGCTCCGAATCTTGGCTGAGTGAACTGAGGGTGGTTTTTAACAAGTGATTAATTGTTGTGGTTTTCTGATCCTCTCTCAACGCTAATGGTGATTCTTATTTGTAAAGGCCTACTTTGATAATATTGAAGTATTTTAACATATCAGTTTTACATATATATATATATATATATACACATATATGTGTGTGTGTTAGCGTAGGTAAGGTTTATGATCTTACCAACTAAATTAGGCCGTTAGTAGCAAGTGTGCTAAACCTATCGATATTAATAAAATTGTCAAAATGAGAAGTTTTCCTAGAACTCAATAAACCAACATACAATAATATTGCCTAGCGCCTGTAAACTAGACTGTACCGGGTCGAGTGCACGCGCTTGAAAACTAGAACCAGTTCTATCTTTCAAGCGTGCGCGCTCAGTCACTCGCTCCAGTCTGGCCACCTCTCATTGCAACCAATGTGTTTTATTTTATATTTTAGTCGCTTGCGCGCTCAGTCTGGCCACCCCCTTACCGAGAACATGAGATATTGCGCTTATAGGCGTTCTCGAATGCCGTTACAAGCCAAGTTATATTTATTTCTTAAATAGTTACTTGATACCTATGATATGAGAAATTAAACTTAGTGGTTTTTCAAATGCATCGAGTTTTGTTTTATATCGGATAGTTATAACTTAACTATAATAGAATAGAAGCTCTCTGAACGCAGTAAAGTTTTGTTTACTGGATAAAAGTAGTAGCTTAATATCCAGAAAGTTGGGAATGACACTTTTGAGTATTTCAATTGCATTCGTGAGTTTTGTTTTATTATGTTACCTAGAATATGTAGAATTAAAAAAAAATACATTCATGAGTTTTGTTTCATACAAGATAGCACAAATTGATACCCAGTACATGGAAAAAGCAAGAGGATTACTATGATATATAGTTGTTTGCTTCATTTATTTGAGCACTAGCGAAAATTGTTTATATGAAGCACTAAAGCTATAAAATATGTTAATTGTAAGAGGTCTTTTATCCGTTCATCTTTTTTTATATCATACTTTAATTCAATTAATAAAAAAAAGCTACTTGTATGACAAGAGCACTAGAACTTAAAATAAAATTATTTTAAAATATTTTATTATATTATTCCTGGTTTACGTACACTACAGTAATATTTGTTTGTGTTTTGAATTGGATTACTAGGAAAATTGTAATAATTTATTAATTACTTCTATTAACACCATTTTTATTAATGGCTTTAGCTAACAGGTAGTTATTATAAATATAGATTTAGATAAAGTGGACCTGCATTTACGTGTAGAAGAGATTAAAAATGACAGCGAAAAACAATTATGTAATAAGGCCCCCCCTCAACCTATTCACTATTACACTGGACAATACTTTAACCCTGACCTAACCGACATCAACTAGCCAATCTATTTCTAATTCGATGCCTCAGAGCCCGCCTTGGTGGCGTAGTTGGATAACGTGCTAGATTCGTGTTGAGCTAGGCTGCCAAGGACGGGGAGATCAAGCTTCAAATCTCACTTGGGTGAACTGGGATGGTTTTTCCTAAATAGTTTGCCACTTTCCCTCCACGCAAATGTGGGCTCACTTCCTCTATATTCAATCTTCCCAATTCTTAACCCATTAGCGTAATTAGTACTTAAGCGTACAACCCGAATGGATAGTAATACGTGGTGCTAAGTATAAGATGCCTCAGCCTGTATGAACATTGATATGGTTATAAACTCTAATAAACGTGGATTTTATAGATTCATTGCTAATTTTTTTTGTCTACAAAGCTTTAGGATTTTATATGTTAGAATACGCTATTTGGAGTATATAATACTTCAGCAAACAGTTTTTTGTTTGTGTAAAATATTAAGCTTGTCGTTAACCAATGTAGTTACAATCGTATTGCGTATAGTCGTATAAATAATACAATTATGTAAAATATAAAAACTACGTAATATCAAATATTTGAGTGTTTTTGGTTCTTTTACCAGATAATATTCTTGACAGTATAAACTAAAAAAAAATCTCAACATGAATGAAATGTCTTAATAATTTTATTTACTTAGATAAAGGTTTGGGAATGAGAGAATACGTGTTGAAAATTATTTTTTATTTATTCCCCATTCCTATTACGTACCTCCAACGCCGGTATACCCTCAAAGGATTCGTGACAGGAATTCTAAATCTCTTTGTTGGTCACGATTTTTCTGGGGCCGATCGTCCAGGAACTATAACAGTGTTTTCAAGCTCTTGTGCAAATATCGAGGTCGGTTCACAATACATTTGTAAATTGAACTTTATTTTTCTGGTATTCAATTATTTATTACTAACGCTAATACGATAGGGATAAGGAAGGTTTAATATTAAAGGAAATGCAACCACATTTGCATATAGGGATAAATGAAAACCATTTAGAAAATAAACCACCCTTACTACACACAACTAGGATTCAAACCTAGATCTGCCTGTCATCGTCAGGCCAGTCTATTGAGAGGTTGAGACTAGACAATTCTCCTATCGATGTCGGTTAAGTTTTGTTCATTTCTTGTCTATTTATGGAGATAACCGCACCAAGAGGAAAATCAGTCTCGTCTGGTCTGATTTGTTGGTAACGTTGTGGTAGTTATTATAATTCCAGACGTATATACCTAGATAGTTCCTCCTCCAAGAATTCACACTCAAATGTGGATAAACCACCTCTAAATTCTCTCTTCCTAATTATTATACTACTAAAAAGCCACATGGCTGACTCACTGACTGACATGAATGTTTACCCACTTAGAGATGAGCTAGAACATTGAAATTTGGCAAACTTATAGCTTCTAGCCTGTAGCCGACGGGAAATTTCCAAAAACTTTAAAAAAAATTTAACCTCCCCCAAAATAATCAAAATGTCGGAGCAACTTTAAAGTCGGTGCGGTATATACAATACAACACCGGTAACTTTAAGTTGTTACGTTGAAAACAACGCTGGAATCACATTGATTTACATTCACTTGCAAAAAAAACTCACTGGGCGTTTGGGGGTGGAGCCTCCACCGAGCAAAATGAGTCTCTACTCTATAAGGGGATACCCGCTTCGATGGCCCCGTGATATAACGACTGCCGATGACTGGGAGTTCTAGGTTCACCCCTCGGTCGGGTATACTGACGGTGGTTTTTTCAAAAATAGTTTTCCACTTTCCCTCCACGTAAATGCGGGTACACATCCTATAAATATAGCCTTACTAATCCCAAAAATCAATCGTGTAACTAGTACATAAGCGTATAACACAAACGGGTAGTAAGACGTGATGCTAGAAAAAAATAAAAAATAAACGTGGATATCCACGTCTGCCTGGGATGTCGATTAGCTACATATCCAGCCTACTTACCTTTAGTCAGAGACTCTTGAGGCTGGTAAGCCAACCATGTGTCCTAATCGGCAGAACGTCTGGCGCCCTTGATGGGTTACAATCACCCCACCCCGTCCCAGGGCACATAAAAACCACCATGGACATACCCTCTGAGTGGAGCCACGTGTGAAAATACATGTAGTGAGCAGGCTGGCACTACCAACCCCTACTAGTTAGCAATCCCGTCGTCACTATCCCTAGCTTATATTGTAAATATGAAGCTAGCCCAGGTGAGTAGTACGATTAAAAATAAATGGTACGGCGCACCGCACAGACTTTCTCTCTCTTTCTATAAACTCGTAAGATTTCTGAACGGAATAATGTACATTGTATCATCACCACTCCACATAAGAACACGCATAAAATAATATACAATGATATATAATCAATGAGAAAAGAGGCGCATCTTTGTCCACCTAAGAGCATTTCAAACAGTTTAATGTCTTCCACAAGGGTCAACACTTCGTATTAAAATTTCGATTTCTGGTTAAAATTTTAACATTTTATAAGGTGTTGCAGATCTTCAAGTCATCGCATTGATATTTAATTATTCATTTATACATTTTGACCAATAAAAAATGTAAATATTGACTATTGAGTCTAAAATGGAGATAGATCATTGCTATGCAAACATTT
>CABFWB010000057.1:189245-201332 GCA_902151455.1 Timema bartmani
GGTGTGAGTGAGTCCAGGTGTGAGTGAGTCCAGGTGTGAGTGAGTTCAGTCTAGGACCAGTGAGTCTAGGTGTAAGTGAGTCTAGTCTTGGACCAGTTAGTCCAGGTGTGGAGTGGTGTGGAGTGGTGTGTCGTGCGTGTGGACTAGTGTGCCTGCAACCAATGTCAGAGCCACATAAGTGACACGGGTGACATAGATGATGACTTAACATTTCTGTGAACTCTTTTTTTTTAGTATCAAGTTTTATTACCTGTTCAATTTATATGCATATGCACTAATTACGTTAATGAGTTAGGGATGAAGAAGGTTGAATTTAAGAGACGTGTACAAGCATTTGTATGTAGGGAGTGTGTAAAACCATTTTCGTATAGACTAACCTCAGTACACCTGACCGGGATTCAAACACTTATCTTCTTATCAGCAGTAGTTTAGTCAAACACGAGAGTAATACTCAGACCACACAGCCACCGAAGCAGGTGTGAACTCAGTTGAAGCGGCACATTATTGGCGAATATTACTTAAAGGATTTATTCATTATTTTATGTCTTCCATCCATTCATTTGCTAGGTTTGTGTGGTTAGCTTTATCATTCATTTATTTGGTTAATATTCTTTTTAAAGAATCAAGTGGTATAGTGGACAGAGCCCCCCAATGCTGGCCAAGAGGTCACAGGTCCAATTCCCGATTGGAATCAGACGATTTTTATCAGAAGGGGAATAATTTCTCTGATCTCCAGGGTTCGGTTAATTAGGCTTAAGTAAGGTTAATTTACTAATTAGCTTTTCCCTTCATATTCCTTACCATGATTACTCTCACCTTATCGGGACATGGAAAGAGCCTCCACGGGAAAGGATGTACGGTTTGGAGGTCCCCTAGGAAACGGTATATTAGTACAGACTAATCTTTCCGCAAACTGATCTACAGATTGCTGTAGGCCAGACACGCCATTATTATCAAGATGCAGGGCAGTGCACAAACCAAGTTATCCAGCAAAGCTGTACATTATAATAACCCAGTGAATGTTAAACTGTAACCCGCTTCGGTGGCCACATGGTCTAAAGTGCTGCTCTCTTAGTAGACTGGACTGCTGATGACAGGGAGATCCAGTTTAGAATCTAGGTCAGGTGTAGTTAGAGTGGATTTTCCAAAATGGCTTTCCACTCTCCCTTTAAGCAATTGCGGGTACACTTCCTCTAAATATAACCATACTAATCCCTAAAACCATTAAATTAATTAGGTGTATAGCGTGAACGGGTAGTAAGACGTGGTGCTACAAAAAAATGTTAAACTGTACATAATTCAGTGCATGTATTTTGTGTCATGTTTTCACTAATCACAGCCTTGTATATTTTGTGTTTGCTTCCAATATTATATTTGAACATTGATGGGATCCTATATCCTAAAGAAAATTCACGACCCCCCCCCTCCCCCATTTTACTGTCCTACAATATTTTTCTTACTTTGTCTCATTTCACACCACGCAACAATTACAATCATGTTAATGTCATCATGTTTCCAAACAATCTGCTGGATTAAGAAGGGAGATATTTTTAGATTAGCTTCTTGTTTGCCGAATTACAAATGGTCTAAGTCAGAATTTGCTGTGACAAATAATTATAGTATGACAAATATATGGATAAGCTAAGCTTTGTGAAACTAGTCAAAATGTTATGGAAAATGTGACAAAAACTATCTGATTAAATTGATCAATATTAGTAAAAAATTGCAGTATTTAGAATATGTTAAGATTTGAATATAATATACATATATAGAAAGTCTATTCATGATTTTGGTTACAAAGCAGGTTCCACTGCGGTGGTGAGTGCATCCCAATATGAAAAGGTCCAGGTGTTAAGGTGGTAGTGTAGGAAATGTGTGTTAATAGCAGTGTTTTTGCAGTTTTTATAGCAAAACTTTTTTTAGGCCAAAATAAAAAAAATATATAGCTCAGTAGAAACAGAGATACTAATTTTCTTCACATAGTGATGCCAACAGTTGTTGAATATTTGTCATGAGCATAGTGGTATTAGATGAGAAACTTTTTAAATTAAGAGAAAAAGTTGTCATTAAATTCCAAGACACCCTTGATGGATACTAAATATCTGTCAGCATGTGAAGGAAATAAAACTCTTTTGTGTCTACTGGATAATTGAGTAATTTGGCAAAAAAAAAAAAGTTTTTCTATAAAAACTGCAAAAAAAAAAACAGCCCTTCATTCACGTTCCCTTCTACCTCACCTAAAGGGGAACAAGTTATTGCTATCAAAGGATATGGGAGCTATAGGGCGAGAATTAAGATAAGCCTATAATAAAGTTAAACAATTGTATGTACAAAACATCCCACAGTGCGTATAAAAGGATACTTCACCGACTTAACGATTTCACATAGCCTTCCAAAATGAGGGTTTGCAATGTCATAAAATACCACTCGATGTTGTTTCTTGTCAACCAATCAATTCACTACCTACTGCTGAGGAAGCTTAGATGTAAACACATTATGATTCTCTTGAAATTCGTGATTGGCCTCTACAATATTTGCTGCATTAACTGAATAGATCTGAGTACATTTACCTATACGAGCCATGAAACGTTTTGAGGCCACAAGGTAACTTCCTATGATCAGGCTACTAACATTTTATGAACTGCCTTCGTTGTAAAGCAAATAAAGACTACTATGCAGGCTTTTACTGTGGTAAGAATCAAATAGCCGAAGCTGAAATTTATGCTTTTTAGTGAGGAACTATCCTTCTAGATATCATATTCTGAAAATTGAAAAATGATATAGATGGAGAATTCATCACTAAAAAGCATAAATAATAGCTTCAGCTATTTGATTCTTAAATATGCAATCCCTTACAATTATTATAATTGTACAAGTGACAGCAATATGCCAACTACCGAGTCGAAGGTGGCTGCGTTATCTGATAGCTCGTGATCTTAATAAAAAAAAAATCACACATTTGTAGCCGACGATTTCCGCACGTCCATCATAGACTACGCATTAAAATATGAGTGAAGAATGGCCCTGGGCACGGGACGATTCCTGGATAGCTCAGTGGTTAGAGTATTGTCGTACTAAGCCAAAGGTCCGGGGTTCGATTCCCGTTTCTAGGTGTCATTTTTCAATTTTCAGAATATTTTACTATGGTTTTTCCACGTTGACGACCAGGTAGGACTTACAATGGATCTCAATTGTCAACTCCAGTGTCTAAGAATGGACGGATTGGCTGTAATTTTTGTTGGGGTAGCTCACCCATTAGTTTAAGTGTTAGGGTTTACCTTGAAACATTAGTCAAGATAGTGATCTATTCGAGGCGTTAAGTTACGACAGTTTAATGGCCAATATACCTATATTATGGCTACAAGTGGTGCTAGTAGTTCCATGTGTAGTTATTTCACGTGTTTATATTGTGTGTGTGTGTGTGTGNTATAATATATATATATATATATATATGTTCTTTTTATATTTATTTGAGGTATCCAACTTGCAATTTCTGAACAGGCTGATTACATCAGCACATGACATTTTTAATAGTAACATTTCTGGCCAATCTGTCCTCATACATGTGGATATAATAATTGTGCTCTCTCGTGCTTATAGAAATCCTAAAATATTTTCTTTCAATAATTCTCACAAACTCAGCCGCCTCCACCATTGTTTAAACAACGCTAATTTTACAGAATTTGATTTTTACCTTAAAAGAAGAACCAGAATTAAAGATTTGTTTAAGGGACACCCGTATTAATTACTATCTGTTGATTTATTGTGAACTGTTCCCTAAAAATAATAGTCCTCTATATTATTTATGTTATCAACATCCCTTTTCCTCAACTAATACAAAGCCTACAGCGATGAATAAGGCATCAGTGGATAGGATTTTTTTTTACAGACTTCTGAAATAGCATATTCAGTTTAAGTTAAAACACATTGTTTGTATAAAATGTAAGTTAAAAAATCTAACAATATTTTTGTATCAATTACCGAAAATAAACATTCTTTGCTATTTTGTATATACACTTCGCTGAGTATTTAATTTCAATAATACAACAAGAGACTAAATACATTTGGGGTGGGGTGGAGGGGAAGGTTGAATGTGCGAAAGTTTCACAAGGGTTTACTGGTTATTATTATTGAAGCAAATATTTATTTCTTGCTTTCTTCCTTACCATGTTTTAGCTATTTGTTTATTGTAATTACCTGTATACAAACTTGATACATTTATTATTTTGTAATTTTCAAACCATATGCTCTTCTGTATTTTCAGTGCTAGCCTGTTACAGGACTCAACTATTTACTAGAAATTTAATAAAGCTAAGTGAAATGAAATACTATAAATATTTATAATATTATTATTAATATGAATACACATAATACAAAATAATATGTATTAATAATATTAATTGTTTCATTTATATATTGATAATAATATAATGGTTAATATTTCCTTCTATACACCTCATATGAATGTCTAATTATACTAAATATCAGCCCCATACATACTCTATCTTAACAATGGTAAGTAGAGAAAATAAATATAAAGCTTCACCCATTAAAACTCGTGAGTTATAATGAATTAAAATCATTGAATCACTATTTATAAATTTTAACTATATACTTTTTAAAATGGTGCAATAAAATCTTGATGGTCGAATTACCTAAAGGGTAGTTTAAGTCTTACTTAAAAAGTAATTTGATTTTTTTTCAAAGATATAATACACAATATGAGCAAGTTTGTGCCATTGTGTCGTATCATTTGTTTGAATTATATCTTCACAACTGTCCGGTCCGATGATCGAACAGGAATTTCCTTTCCTTTCTCAGTGCCCACACGGTTGCCACATCCTCTAGCGCTTCTATCACTTGAATCACTTAGGATGCAAAAGTTCCAATGAAATATGGATGTGGCTCCTACAACATTCCATACCACTTCATTGAACCATCGAAAATATAGGCCTATTCTAAAATGAAAAATTGACTTTTTTAAATTTTCTTTTATACATCCATATCCACATTTTGTTTATAGCCATACAAGACTTGTATTATCTATCTATCTATCTATCTATCTATCTATCTATGGGAATGTGTTTGTAAGATATTAAGGTGTGTGTGTTTTGATGTGTATTGTGTGTGTAATATATAAATAAACATGTGTTTATGTGTATTATGCATAAATATACAATTTAATTTTAAACATATACATCTAGACCTTGAACGTCAAAAAAAAATTTATATAAAATATTTTAAAAACTTTTTATCTAAAAAAAAGGTTCTGTTGATTTGCTTAGAAATTTCCAATACATCATATGCATAGGTTTTGACGAATATCGAGAAATAAAGTTTTCGTTTTAGAACGAAACAAAAAAAAAAGATAGAAGGTCTTTTATATTTGTATGTTGTGCTTGCATCTCGCATGTGACTTGACATCAGTCACAAGCCAAGATGCCAGGTCTACTGGGGACGTGCAGTGATGTGGTAGGAGTTTGTACGGTTGTGGGGGGCGAAAAGCGAGGTACTCCTAGCTTTGAAAGGGGATCGGTCGGAGGGGGTATGGATGGAGGTTTTAGACACGGGAAGAGGCCGAAGAGGCCAACTGTGAAATTAGAGCCGAGTCCTATGGCAACCTCACCCTTCGCCCCCGGCCCCCCACCACTCAACCCCATCAGCTCCGTGCGCCCGTATCAAGACACAAGACTACGGCGACGGCGTCCTAGTCGACGGTCGTCGACGTTGCAGGAACGAAAGGAGAGAGGGGATGCAATTTGCGGTATTCAATTTGGGGCCCAAAGCGCGTACAGCTATACTGCCATCTGCCTGTACATGTTTGCATCTCTCGAATATAAACCCTCTTATTTTGAGTTGAAGGGGGAGTATGGCGTATACTTTAAAGGGGTTGTTGGTTGGTGGAAAGGGTAGGTGGTAGTTTGAAAGGTTGGGTTACACGATGAAAGGATTCCTTTTATAGTACAGGGATGGAGATTCCTTTAGTGCAAGACTATAAAAAATAACTTATGAACAAATAAAATAAACTTAACTCTTTCCTTTTTATTATAACTTTCTTTACACAATTTAAGACATTTTACAATGTTAGTACTTTCAATGTCGTTGTAATATTTACGAAATATCCAAGGAATTTATAAAAATCTTACTTTTTTATACATCTGTTATATTAGAGTTTTCATTTAATATTTTAAAATAAAAAGAGATATAGAATAATAATGCAGAAAATACATTTTATAATATAAGTATATTTGATCCACATGTAGTGTGTATCAGAACTTAGTGTTTAAGGTTATATTATGAATGTATACATGAAGAACATAAAGAGGACGAAAGGGGACTTCATTTTATAGTATTAGTACATCTCTGAAAGTGAAAGCCCGCGTAAATGCTTAAAATGTAATTTAGTATCCTGGTTTCTTGTATTAGGTGATTTAAGGTGGGGTGAAGAGGGCATGCGATTAACCGTTCGTATTTATACAGTTTTTATAACAAAAACCTTTATGGCTGAACTAAATAAAATGCTGCTTAAGTAGTTACACATGATTTATTTTTCTACACATTGCGTTATCTACTATCTTGAATATTTTTCAGGGGAATCTAGACATTTGACCAGAAACTTTCAGGTGGTAGGAAAAAGTCTTTGCCAAAATTGGCGCTACCTATCATAAGTACTCCAAGAGCTATTTATATAACTGTGTAGATAATTAAACTTATCTTGGCTAGTGAATCAATATTTGATTTAATTTTAAATTGACTATACACACACACACAAACACATGTATGTATATGTATATGTATATGTATATGTATATGTATATGTATATACACAGGGTGGCCAACGGAAAAGTAGCCTGCCTCCTATATACAGCAGGCACTTCACTCTGAATTGGAGAAGGTCAAGTCCCTTCTTAACTTATATATATGTGTATATAATGTAGCCAGGTTAGGTAGTAATATGCAGGTAGGTTAATTTTGTTACTCACAATTATGGCAGTAATGGGTGTTGAAGCGTCTTCAAAGCTTAATAATAGTCTAATAATAGTAATAATAATAATAATAATAATAATAATAATAACAATAATACTATACTAGCTGCCTGTAACTTTACTGTACAAATCACAGGGATTGTAATTAAACATTGACCGTTCAGAAATGTTGTGATTTTTATGCATACTTACTGCTCAAGATCATTTTTGTACACAACTCAACCTTCTTTTTTTTTGACATTGGTATCACTGTAATAATAGTAAACATATATATATATATGTGTGAGAGAGAGCGAGAGAGAGCGAGAGAGATAGGGAGAGAGAAAGAGAGAGAGAGAAAGAACCAGTACACTCGACTCAAAACGATAACAAACCTAAAACCCAATCTATG
Organism: Timema bartmani; assembly: GCA_902151455.1. Taxonomy (NCBI): domain Eukaryota; kingdom Metazoa; phylum Arthropoda; class Insecta; order Phasmatodea; family Timematidae; genus Timema; species Timema bartmani. The sequence goes on from CABFWB010000057.1 coordinate 196,623, forward strand.
ATGTCGGCTCGTGTGCCATGGGCTTGCTACGTCGTCTCCAGCATCTTTTCCTAGTTTTCCGCTCCACGCATTCGTGTGATATGATTTGACCAAAGCTATACGCACAGCGATATTACGATTCCCAGTCAAACATAAAATGTCCATTTCCCCCCTTATCAAGAATCCATAAATATCGTATTTCTTTACACGTGGTGGGTGCAACCCGCCAATTCAGCGATTCTACACACATCTACAAAATGCCAAAGGGAAGGTCTTGTTGATATATTTTTATTCTGTATCATTTTTTGACGGAAATTGCATGTTATGAGTTATGGATATGAATCGAAAGGCGATCAGTTTGGTTGATAGTGGTACTAACGTAACTGAAAAAAAAAATTGCTCGTTCAAAATATATATTCACATTTCAGAAGGTAAAAAAAGGAAATTTGTTAGATCATGTTTTATAATGCTGTCTTAGATAATCCAAGTTAGTAAAATATTGGGTTTGGATGAATTGATTCACACTTTCATATTTGTTTATATACTAGTATTACTTATTTTAAAGATTTACTTATAATAATATACAAGTTATTATAAAAAACATGTTTTATAACTCTTCAGGGCACATTTCCTTATAAAAAAAAGGCAAAACAACGACAGTAGATCGATGTTTTATTTGAGAGACAGGCGACACCGCACAATTAATCAACACTTGTTTACTCGATATATAATATCGGAATAATTTAAATAATATTTGCATGTAGGTTTTTACACGATAATGAACGATCTCATTTGTAAATATCACGCTGCTTGTACAACCATCAATACCAGCATGCTGCGGCTTGTGAGGAATAGCATAGTGCAATACACTGCCCTATTTTCTCTAAGTGGATGGTGATGTTTTTGATAGAACTCAGATATAAGAGAAAAACAACAAATAGTATCACTAACCATCTTATCCCTTCTATTATCTTTCTTGGGCGTATAGGTGTGTATCCTTAACCAATTTGACGGCAGTGGCGTAACACCCAGGCCCGCAAGGCCTGCAATGTGGGGGGCCTAAGGGGTGTAGGGGGCCCACGAAAGGGAACTTTAAATTACTATAAATTTGGTGGAAATAATTGCAATCAAATAAATTATTTCCTCATTATTCACAATTTAGATAGTTGAATATGTTTATCATAAAGTGTTGTAAATTATAACGATGCTATAGCATTATTTTAATTATTTATTTTGGTTTTAAGTAAAGCAGGTTTTTTTAAATCTTCATCCAGTCAAGCTGACTGACTTATAACGTTTTCAACAAAAAACCTAGTCTAAAACAGTCATTATAAGGTGTGATTACTTAGTAATTATCTAGGACTATCAATTATTTTTATAACATTTATTAAGGTGATAGATGACTTGGAAAAGGGGGTCCAAAAATAAATCTTGCACGGGAGAGAGAAGAGGGGTGAACTTAATCTGGTACGCCAGCGCTTGATGGTGTAGCCTATTTCGAAAACAAAGTCTCATACGACGTTAGATATTTTAAATTCACAGTTTGTTTGTTATAAAGGGCCTGATTCATATGGCCATTTTCATAGTCAGTCTTACAAGATGACACAGAATGGAAAGGGCCAATTTTGCATATTAAACAGGCTCATTCCATTAGAGTCTAAGGGCCAGTTTCATAGTCAGGTTTAGTACGCCTCAAGTGCGGCGCTATACTAAATACAAGACGTCACCTACCTGAAATTGAATGGAATGGGCCAGTTTCATATGCGAAACTGGCCCATTCCATTTTAGTCTAGGTAGGTGTCGTCCTGTATTTAGTATCGACTCGCACTTTAGGTGTACTAAATCTGACTATGAAACTGGCCCTTAGGGCCCATTCCATTCAATTTCAGGTAGGTGACGTCTTGTATTTAGTATAACGCCGCACTTGAGGAGTACTAAATCTATGAAACGGGCCCATTCCATTCAATTTCAGGTAGGTGACGTCTTGTATTTAGTATAGCGCCGCACTTGAGGCGTACTAAATCTGACTATGAAACTGGCCCTAAGTAGATGTCGTCTTGTGTTTAGTATCGAGAAGCACTTGATGCGTAGTAAGTCTGATTAATTATGAATGTTATCAAAGAATAGTACTATTTATAGGAATTGCACGAATTTTTATACACTCCGATAAAATATGGAAGAAAGCATACACCTGTCAAATTAATTGTACAAAACTAGCAAAGCTTAGAAGCTCAACATTACCATTATGTTACGGCTATAGCTGTGCAAAGTATCCGATAAAGTAGGTTAAAATAAATAGATTAGAAAGCTTTTACAATGCAAAACATATTTTTTTTTATAAAATATTCTCGGAGCATTTTTATTTTCTCATATGTAAATAAGTGTTTTATATAGTTTGAACCAGTCATAAAAAAATAAGTGCAAGACAATAAGTGTTGATTTAAAGTCTTAGGGTTGTTTATTTGATGATAAACTTAAAAAAAAATGCTAACTATTCTATGCAATTCTATGAAATTTTATGAAAACCCTTAATCTGGTAATTATTTGGGCATTGCATATAACCCGAACGGGTAGTAAGATGTGGTGCTAATAATAATAATAATAATAATAATAATAATAATAATATGTTTTTAATTGGCTAAAATCATTTGGAAGCTTAGAGGATAGAATAATAAGTGCATCACCATTTTCACTCAATTTTATTTCCCCACCACGTCTCACTATCCATTCGGCATACATGCATATACATTATGTACACTTATGTGGTAGGGGAATATCAGTGGGTCTTGGAATAAAGTGTTCGCCTCAAGACCTGAGGTTCTTGGGTTCTAACTCAGTTGAGGTCAATGGATTTTTACTGAGAGATTAAAGTCCATAGCACAACATCCTCCGGAGTGGAAGTAAATCGGTTGGACCCAAGTCTATTGTGGCATGTTAACCCTGGAATGCTTACCCTTTTTTTGACAGCTGTTGTTGCTTACCTGGGGTGACCACTCATCCCACAAATTTTCAGTCTGTTTTTTATTAAAATATGACATTTTTGTCATGTTTTACTGAAAGGTGTTTAGATAGAGATGTATAATGTGCATAAAAAAAATAGTAAAAATGGAAAAAATATATAAAAAATTTTATATACCGTAATTTAATTGCAAATTTAAAAACTAAAAGCTCTTAGACTATATTAATGTTTAATATTTTTGTAATATCTTAATAAAAAATAATCTAATTTTATGAATTCCTAGCCATTAAAAAACATTGTTTAGAACCTAAAAATTGATAAATTTAAAGAAAATTAAAATTATTTTGGTGAATCTTTAGTTGCTTACGTGGGCTCTCGGAACACGATGTATACAGCTGGGGAGTACTCGCTCGGCTCGCCCAACTGAAGGATGGATACATATAGGGGTGTAATTTTCAACACTCACTCAACAAAATGGCACCAAAATATATTTATGATTGGGGTGATGCGTCACCCCGGTAAGCATTCCAGGGTTAGAGATCCCTGGAAGGTGTGTGAAAATACCTTTCTGGCGAAATTTGTAGGGTCTTTATCGTTCGCTCATAGAAATCCAATGCATAATCAAGGTAAGCTACCAATTTCACGACTTAACTAGGACATGTACTTCCTCCCAGAAGGTGCGATCAGCACTATCCGGCCGAGGGGCTGAGTACATACCCAGCACCGGACTGATGAAAAGAACATCAGGACCATCCCTCGGGCTGAGCATTTATTATTATTATTTGGCTAATATTATGTGGTAGAGATAAGGAATGTAGGAAAATTTATAATAAATGTACTCGTATTTGCGTGGGAAGCCATTAGGAAGATCCATCTTTAGTGCAGCCAGCTAGAAGACCTTTCCGTCACAGGAAGTCCGGATTAAATGAGCTAAACATTCTATCCCTTGCCCACTGATGCAGATGTAATTTAAATTGACCTTTACCACTTGGCTTCTGAATGTTCGAGGCATAGAAACACTTAACGAGTGGGATATCATATGGGTGTATTTAAACCCTCTCCAATAAATAAATAAAAATATATATATATACCCATATCCTTTACACACATAAATCTAGTGAAACTCTTCCAAGTAGTATTTTATTATCACTATGTCCCATTAGGGCTCACTTGAATTGCTCGAGGCCTCTCCAAACATTTCTGGCAAACTCCAGGAGCTTGAAAACGAGACGATTTCAAAGAAAGATAGTTTGCTCTATTACAAGCTACCCCTACATTTCTATTTACTTTACTATTTTGGCTTTGAGAGTCTTAAATGATAGAAATAGCGTGGAGAAGCAAATGACATCACGTATGAAGGAAAAACACTTCGAACCTCCTAAGTATTTTTAAAGACATTTTAACAATCCTGACTTTTAGGAAAGGGCGCCAAAGGAAATAAGCAAGGGGAAAAAATAACACTCTGTTAAAAGTCATCAGTCGTTGTGAATAACGGACAGCCTTCACTATCTTCTTGAAGACCTTTCTAGAAGTAATAGGAATACTTTTCCAGGGCAGAAGACGAAAAAGAAAAAAGGCTGTGGAGTCATGCGTAGGTTATTTTCAGCCGATAACTTCCCCATCCCCCCTTACACCCCCCTCTTCTTAGTGCAAAAGGAAATAAACAGTCTATTTAAGTCGTCTTTTTTGCAGAAACTTTTTTTCACCCCCGAAAATGGGAAAGCAGGGATGAGGTTGGAGGAGGTTTGAAGGGGTAGAGGGCTATGTATGTA
>CABFWB010000057.1:233603-271810 GCA_902151455.1 Timema bartmani
ATATATATATATATATATATATATATACCGAAGTGGGTTTATTTGAAATTATTTTTACTACCCATGATGAATGATCTAACTCAAAATATTTTTTCTCTAATTTATTGTCTACTGTATCAGTTTTAAGAACGAGTTAATAATATGGTGTCTTGAAATTTAAGGTTGGAGTGTAAGTAACGTGAGTTAAGGGCAGTATGTTTGCAGTTTTTATAGCAAAACATTTTCTTTGCCAGAATAAATAAAATGGTGCTCCAGTAGAACTATAGAGCTACATTTTTTTTCCATCTGGTGATATCAACAGTTCTTAATATCTATCATGAGCATAGCGGAATTAAATTATACACTTTTTGAATGAAAAGAAAAAGTTGTCACTAAATACAGGACATCTTGACAAATATTCAGGGACTTTTGAGGTTATCGCGTTAAGAAAAATAATCTCTTTATATTTCTACTGGATAAATCTTTGATTTCCTTGACAAAAAGAAATGTTCTTGGATAAAAACTGCTAAAATACTTCCATTATCTTGCGCTATCTACACTCCCAACTTAAGCTTACGATTTACGATCTTGGCGTGTCTCAGGTCACTAATTAAACTTATATCTCTTTATATTGCACGATACCGTTCTGGAAGTAAGTTTACAATTTCAAACATCTCTAAGACGTTGATTAAAATCCTACCAATAATTCATTAAATCGTACAGTGATAAAAGACGAGCTATTATCTTCTTAATAATATATAATTAAATATGCGCGTAATAAAACTTGTGATTACAAAAGTGATTACATAAAACATTAATATCTATTGATAAATAGTTTAGTTTTAAGGAAATTAACCATGAAATTACTTTAACATAATACAATTTACTGTGAAAAGAAGTTGGTATATGGTATATAGTATATATATATATATATATATATAAATATGGTATATAGTATATATATATATATATATATAGGGGCTGCCTCTAAAATATAACTTACATTTTAATTTTAATAAGTAATTACTATATCAAAGACCCTTGAATATTATTCTAAATTAACATGTACACTCAATTGAAAGACAACAATTACTATAATATTTTAGCACTGCGTTTTACTACCCGTTCGGTTTATACGCCTAACAATTATTAATACACTATCTAAGTCAAATAGATTTTGTTAAACGTTTGGATAGTATAATTTAAATATAACACTTACGTAGTTTAAATCAGAAATAATTTTTGGGTACCCATGTTTATTATTTCTACAATACAAGTAGAAAAAAAATTTGATCTTGAAAAGGTAATAGGCACATAGCTTTTTCTCTTTCAAAATAAATAAATAAATATATATATATATATATATATATATGTGTGAAAATGTTTTGTCACTGAATTAATAGAAGTAGGATGAAAAGCAGTCCCCACTCTCGACTAACTAAAGAGGTTACGGTTCAAACACCAGTTGAGTTCAATGAAAGTAGTTTTTCCCAAGATATACTCTTTCAATCCTCTCTCCAAACTAATTATGTCTTATCATCTTATTTATTAGCCCCTGTCAATTTATTCCCTACAATTAGCATGTGTACTTTACTAGCAACCAGTATTCTGGTATTAAATTGTTATAATAATATAATTACCACTGTGATTGAAATATTATACATCTTGAACTTAGAAAATTATTTAAAAAATATTTGTCAAATATTTTGAATTATTAAAATTAAATGTTAATATATAGTGGAGAATCACACAAACAAAAATTATACTACTACTACAACTATTAAATTATATTTATTAATATTAATTAATTATCCAGTATCAACTCTCCACTTCTTTAAAGTAAAGACAGTATAATTATTATATAAATGAGAACTTGAGCAATATTATTAAAATGTAAAATCGATTCTCTTAACAAATGTGTTTAATACATTTATTATCATACTTGCGACCTCAGTATAACCACATATTTTATAACGATTAAACAAGAGTCTTTGGCTTATTTCTTAAAGGAACTACCAAGACAAGTGCTAATTTTTAAACCAATCCATTTGATAAATTTCTAGGTAGTCGGGGGAATTAATTCGTTTCTTCATTGACAGTTGCTTCGCTCCCTTAAGCTCAAATGTTTATACACTATTTTAACTAATCCTTCTTTGTCGCTATTTTATTAGTGTAAATGTGTAGTGGTAAGACATGGAACATTGAAATTGAATTTTACAAAGTTATGTTTTAAGTAATATTTTTGTACTAGTAAAACAAAAACCATTTCAAAAAGTAGCAGAAAATGTTATTACTTAAGTGTATGTGGCCTATTTAAGAACAATGATCCTGATATTTCCAAGTTATTTAGATGGTAGTTTATTTAAATATGCACTCATTTTCCTACAATAATCGGAACTACAATTTTTAAAGGTAAATAGAGAGTGTAACGTGAGAAAATATGTTATTAATTCAAATAGGTAAAACTTAGTCCAAGACCTATTTCTTATATAATAAAACGACTTCTAAATTTAATTTTGATTGTAGTTTTTCACCGTGCCCTAATACCCATTTGAGATGTACACAAAAGAACTGATTACATGAATGTGTTTGCTTTAAGTAAGGTTGGATTTAGAGGAAGTGTACCCGCCTTTGCGTGAAGGGATGATAGTTAACAATTTAGGAAATAAACCACCTTCAGTACACTCTATCAATATTCGAACAGCGATCTTACCGTCATAGGCAGCCCAGTCTATAAAGATAGTGACTCCTTAGGACATTTAATCACAAAAGCAGGTTAACATTTGATATAAAAATGTTTTTGAAATAGATTTTTTTAAATAAGTTTATTTAAAAAAATAATAATAGGCATAGCAGCGTTTACTTTTTTAATCAACTAACCATTTAAGAGAAAAAATGGGGTGTGGCTGTGTCATGGACACGGCCGTGTTTTGTACGTGAATACGTTTATGTAACGGGTTATATTTTTTAAATAAAATATTTTTATTTATGTATTTAGGATAAAAGCAAGGAAACAAATAATTGTGTTACAATATAACTTTATTAATTATATGTCTGTGATACGAAACGTACGACACAAATGGCATACAAGATACATCGAGATTTCTGATATTTTTTTTATTCTAACACCTTATTATATTCACTGTCACTACTTTAAACTAATGTTTTATATACAATCGATAGATTTTGACGACAGCTGACGATTAAAACCTAAACGAACATCGTAGCTTCTCCGAGTCACAAGTTATACTAATTGCAAATCTCGATACGCAGCAAAATAACCTCAAAATGGCGGCGCTTCCCCCTCCACCACGTGCGATGCATCACAGTTCTCGCTTATCGTAATAAATTTTTTGATCCTTTAGCTATCCAGTGGTATAATTTAATTTTGGATGTAGAGGAAAGATTCGAAACTACAACACTAAACTGTATCCCCCGATTTTGTTATCATTAGGTTATTTGGATTGCCCCCGTATGGTAGCAAATTTAAAGACGTATTCACGTCAAAACTTTCCAAACTATCTATATAACAGACAGAACAATCCAGTTCCCCAGCTATACATTCTGTGATGCAAAAGAGGAAGCCCCACTATCACCCTTAGTAAATGTTTCAGCCATGCCTGGAACCTTGGCATAATAAACAAAGGTGTTTTAACGTTTGGACCATAGTAAGGCTAGCCACAAGGTTTTTTAATTGTAAGAATATTGTACTCCTGTAAATAAGATTTAGTTAATTACATGGTCATAATCTTACTAGTAATTCTTTTAACCATTTATCTCGCTCACTTCATTTTATTGTAACCTCTACTTTTTATGTTTTATTTGAGGTATTTTTAGTTCACTATATGATTTGACTGATTATATTAGCACACGAGAATTTATATGAGCAAGTGCGAAAGGGACCAACAATTTTGCCTTGAAAAGTATTTTCAAATACTTTCCGAAGCTCGTTTACATGCCACAGTCGACATGTGACCGACCGCTTTACTTGCCCTCCAAAGGAAGTTATGCTACTGATTTTTATTGCTCAATAAAAATCCATCAACCTCAGCTAGGTTTGAACCCCTGAACATCGGGCCCTGAGGCGAGCGCTTTACCCCAAAACTACCGAGGTCACAGACAAGGATATATCTTGTATGTAACCGAGGTCAACTATTACCTTTACTACTCTTAAGATTTCTCGTTGGATTTAAAGTTGGAATATTTCCTATAATTTTTCTTTTTGATTTGAAGTATATATTTTTCATTGCTGATAAAGCTAGACGACAAACAAATCAATACTATATTCAATAATGTATTATTTTCCTAGATAATAATCATTGTTTAAGTGGTTTAAAATTTCAGTTTAGCAACAGGACTTACATTTCAAAATAAAAAACAAAAAAACGCACTGAGTACTCAATCGATTCTAGAAGAATAAATTCAAACCACTTGAGATGAGCTACTTAACGTAAAACCTTCTGAGCGACTGCCATAGTTAAACGGGTAACTAGTTAAAAAATCTATATAGGCCTACACACATCGCTCGGCTTTGGCTCAAAGTAAGCCCTTGCGAAATTTCATTAAAATTGGTCGACATATTTGATTTTTATAGCGGAACAAATATAAGGACAGACAATTTAAATTGCAAATGGCCAAGTGAAAACAGTATTTTGATACGCTCAGTCAATTGCGGATTTTGAAAAAAAACAAAAAAAACATGAAATTTGCTAAGGAGAGTAAATTTGTGATAATTTGGTAAGAAATAAATTATAAATATGTATTTTTTTAATATAACTATTTGAATTACAATACAATTTGATCGACATCAACCAGTAAATAATTAGTAGTATAGCTTAAGATAGCCCACTTCAGTGTTTGTATGCTCTAAGGCACTACTCTTGCAGTAGACTAGATTGTCGATGATGGGGAGATCGAGGTTCGAATCTCAGTCGGGTGTACTGAGGGTAGTTTTCCCAAAGTGGGTTTCCAAGCAAATGCAAGTACACTTCCTAAAAATATAACCTTTTAAAACCCTAAAACCCCCAGTGAACTTTTAATAAGACATGGTGCTAAAAATAAAATTTAAGATAAGTTGGATACATTTTTTGGGGACAAATATACCTCCAAACATTTTCTGTTTTTTTTCTCCCATCCAACAGATAGTATTTAACGTACTATCCTCTAACAAAGTACTTATTATTGACTGCTTGAAACAGAACTAACTTTATTGTAATGTAACAAACTATAACAATTATATTGACATTTATAATGAATTGTTTATTATATTATTAAAACTTATCATAAGGAGTGTGCTGCTGTTTCTTAGTATAAATACCACTAAAGAAGTATCAAAGTTATAATTGTAAAACATGAAGTGCGTACTACTGTTTGTTTTGTTAGTATCTGTGGGGGCGATGTGGCTAAGGGATCCCAGAAGAGATCTTTTGAGAAGTTCACTTTACAACAAAATGGAGGACGAGCCTTGCTTTCATCCCAAAACGTATCTGGAGTAAGTATTTTTTCCTACTTGCACAACGTCTTACTACCCGTCCAGGATACCTGAGTAGCTACACTAATGGAATAAGGATGAGAAAGCTGAAATTTAAAGAAATAGTATCTGCACTCGCGTGGTGGCTTAGTGGGAAGCCATTTGTGAAATAATAAACTTCAGTACACCCGGCTGGGATTCAAACCATGTTCTTCCAGTCGGTGAAAAAAATCAGACTAGATGAGACCGACACCTTGGCATGTGCGCCCACTACCAAATATAAGGTTAAGTAATTCATTTGGAGCTAGGATCACTCCATTAGCGAACATTTTTTAATCTGCATCGGTAGCTTAGTAGTCTAGACCTGAAATGCGCTTGGACGCCGATGACGAAGAGGGTTAGGTAATTCAAATCTACAGAAATAGTTTTCCACGTGCGTTTTACCCAATCCTTCACGTGGGTTAAAACGTCCAATTCGCAACACATGTAAAAGTAACAAAAAATATTCCAGAATGAATATCAACAGACAGGATGCCAATCATTGTAATTACGATACTGTCCGTATGAAGAGGACCATAGTTAAATTAATTTAAATTAGTTGAAATATGACACCAGAATACGGGAATTGAAACCGGGACTTTTGACTTTGTGTACCAATAAGCTACCAATAAGCTACCAGGTATAAATCCTGGATCCAGAAGCATTGCCACAGTTTGTCAAAGGTCTTCGCTTCAATTCCCATATCCAGGTATCATTTTTCAACTAATTTAAATTAAATACCCCAGAGGTACACATCTTAAGATTTCCTTTTGTACGCAAGTCTATGTAAAGTTTCAGTTGCTATTTTTCTTGATCTCAGTGTCTCGTGTTAGACAGAGATCATGCAGTTTAAGGTGTAAAAATCACAGTATGTAAGGGATAAACCTTATATCGTATATACACGTTCTCAAGTTTCCTTAAGTATATGTGATAATTTTTCACTTAAAATTGTTTTTGGAGCTATCTACACCAATGGCCTCGTGGTTTAAGACGTCAAATTTATAATATTTTGAAAAATAAAACAAAATACACCTTAGATACACATCCCAAGTTTCCTTAAGTAAGTAAGCTTGTTCAAAACTTAATCTATTTATTGTTTTTAAGCTACTGGAAATTGTGGCTAAGCTGTTAAAGCATCAGACTCATTATGTAAAAGTAAAAAAAGCTTCATATGTGGCGTACCCTCCCAAGGTTCATAATTATTCAAAGCTACATCTATCTAAGTTTATTAGTTTTTGAGCAACCTGCATTGGTGATCATGCTTTCTGAGGTGTTAAACTCTTAGTAAGCTGTATTTTAATTGATAAGTTATCTTTTTGCTCAAAACATAATTATATACTTAAGATAAAATCAAATCAAGATTTCATTTAAGAATATGAAAAGTTAAACAAATAACCAAAACTGACTAACATCTCTATGGATTTAATATTTAAAATTATCTTGTAAATTCTCTTTGGATTTAAAGTTGATTTTTGCTTGTTGATAACTAGATAGAAATACAATGAATATAGATAGACAATAACCGTTGTTCACGAGGATTAAGACGTCTGTCTCACAATTTAGGTCAAAATTTGAAATAGCACGTATTAATTGCACGCCCTAATATTTGCCCAAATACGTATACAAGGTTTCAGCTTTAAAGGTTTCTTGGTTTCAGAGCTACGTAACTGCAAGCCCACAGATACGTAAATACACATCCCATTCTGTTTATATGATGACAACATTTAAATGAATTGGCTCAGTAGTGTGAAATTATTATTATTATTATTATTATTATTATTATTAATTTTAACACCACGCCTTATTATCCGTTTGGGTTGTATGCACTTAAGCTAATGTGTAATGGTAGGGTAATTGTGAGATGAAATGGAGGACCTACAGTTTAACGTGGGATCCGAACCACGGTGGAGGCCTGGCATTCCACACATTCACAAGTTGTGATTAATACACGTCTTGTCAGAGGTGAAGGAAGGGTTTGGCAATCAGATAAATCTGTGTCGGGACCGAGGATTGAGCTCCGGACCTTCAGTACAAAAGTCCGACACCCGACCCCTAAACCGCCAGGTCCCCAGTGTGAAATTGTTTAAGAAATATTTATTTACAAAAAAGAAAAATTGTAGCCATTCAATAATTATACTATTTTTCAATCTATCTTATTAAACCAAACTGTTCCCTTCAATATAAAAAAAAATTGTTCACCCTAAATATGTTGGTACTATTTTGTAGACATTAACATTGATATTGTTAAAGAAAAGTCTTAGTAACCAAAACTCTCCCCCTGAACAATTCATCTTGGATAAACTTAAAAAATATAGTAATTTAGATATCCTCGCCTAATTTATAATTTTTTTGTTAATCTTTTTCTTCTTCCAGTGCTCAAGTGTACAGATTATTTCCAGATTCAGAACAAGTGTCTATAATAATCAATGAATTAAACAAAAATTCTGGTTTTAAAATGTACAGTGAAGATTATTTAGCTGGAGGACCTATAGACATAATTGTTCATCTCGAGTATGACCAAAATTTCAACAACTTTATCACTACTCATAATATAGCCACAAAACTCATAAATAAAATATATCTTGACAGGTTGGTATTATCCTTTTATTTTATTAGATAGCTAGAAATATAAATCTCAAACTATAAAATGACTTGTTTTAATGACAAATGTTAATTTTTATGCAAATAAACATATTATATTAGTAAAAATTACCTGCTAATTCTCAAAGAGGTATGTATTTTATTTTTATTAGTACATAGACTATACTAATGTGATACTTTTGTTATAGATATTGCTATCCCGCAATAAAACTAGTGTAATATAATAGCACATTGATTTAATCTAGACCAAGTAATAATATTAATGTTTATTTTTGTATCAATTTTATTTTCCCTCACAGGATGGATGATTGTAACGAAGAAGAAGAAGAAGTGGATAACTCCAAAAATATTTATCTTTAAAGCAAAACGACTTTAATAGATGTACCTGGCTAACAGTTTTGTAGTCATGGAAAGTAGGTTTATTGATTTTTAAATAAAAACTATATAGAAGCTACTGTTGATATTTGATGTGAATAATTTGTAAACTTAAAATTTAATTTTGTTAAGACTTTATTGAACAAAAATTAATGTTCCTTTTTGTTAAGAAAACACAATTTATTTCAGCTAAATATTAATCAAATCTATAAGACACATTCATTGACAATCTAGCTTTGTTTTATTATTAATTAGGGTAGTATATTTAACAACATAGGCATAATGTAATGGATTATAATTATAAATATAGCACCTCAACCATCAAAGATGAAAAGATTAACGCACTTTTATTAAAGGTGACGTATGCTGTTAGAAGCACTTACTACGATGAATATGTTATTTAATATAATGCTATTGATAATACAGACATGCAAATCGAAACACTTTAGCATATTGTAATTGTTGTGTAACTTAAATATGCAAGAGAGAGTATATCATTTTAAAACTTACCAAAATCTTACAGGTTTTTGAAAATTTTTGTATAACTCACCTGTAACAAACAAATAAAAAGTGATATAGTTATGTTTTCAAAATAATATACATTGTAACCACATAAATATACAAATTGACATTCTTTTTTCATGGCATATTGTAAGACCAAATTCAGCTCAAAATATTCTATTGAAAGATTTAAAACAGTGTCAATGGAACTTAAAAAAAACCACCAATTATTTTTGAAATTTAAATCAATTCAATAGATAGATTATTTATACTTTTTAAATATTTTTGTGGTCAGCTAACGAAAATTATGTGTTCTATTTAATTATTTAACAATAGTAACTCAGCCTCACCCCCTTCCCCCAACAACGGATTTGTTTTGTTTTTTTTGTCCAAAAGAAATATAAATACATGTCAAATTTACAGCAATTTCACTTTTTAGTTTTCACCTTTAAAATAATATGATTGTATCTGATGCTTTTTTTCCCCCTCGCCGAACCAGTTCCAAATTCTAACACTTGTTCGGTACCGTACTTAGTGAACGGTCTAAAAGCACACAAGGGAACTCCTAGAGCAAGCGACTTATTGCTCGAGAAATTTTCGACTCCCTCGTCCTATATCGACTCGACATTCCAGTAAAATTTTATGGAAACGGCAAATGGGTGTAGAGGGACGACCAGTAAAAATGAGGTAGATTTTGTCTGGTGGAGGATTTAGGAGGGATGAGGGTGCAGGTTTACACAAAACTTAAGAGTTCATGTGGGTTTTTTTTATGTATTACACTCATGCAAGGTTATATCATAATGAATATAAAGTTTAGAGCTTAGACTTCTTCCTGTTAGTTCGTCTATATATACGGGGAATTTTGGAATTGAATTTTAAAGCTAAGTTAACAGTTTTTCCTCATGAGCCTCCTTCACAATTTACTTATTTTTTCATTTACGATATTAAAACCACACTATATAAATTAACTTACCCTAAGACAGCAACATTTAACAAAAAAAACTCGGCTGTAAGGGGGATAGATATGGTCCTACAGTTAATGTGTGTTATGCTTTGTATGAATCAATATATACACATTTCTTAGTTCAAGTAGTTCTTCATTTGTTCTCACGAGGCTGAGATAAATTTTGGAAGCGCCTGGGATCAAACCTGGGACTTCTGGATCCGTAGCCAAGAACTCTTAACTACTAGACCACAGAGGTGGTAAAAAACTAAAATATATAAAAGAAGGAATTTGTTAAATAGTTGCCAATTTTTTGAGGAATATAAAAAACATGATTATAAGATCTATTATGTACCAATCTACTATTTAAATGGCATCTACTTTCTTCAACATTCATCAATGATTTAAGAGTTGCTTCTTCAACATTCATCACTGATTTAAGAGTTGCTTCTTCAACACTCATCAATGATTTAAGAGTTGCTTCTTCAACATTCATCAATGATTTAAGAGTTGCTTCTTCAACATTCATCAATGATTTAAAGAGTTGCTTCTTCAACATTCATCAATGATTCTAAGAGTTGCTTCTTCAACATTCATCAATGATTCTAAGAGTTGTTTCTTCAACATTCATCAATGATTCTAAGAGTTGCTTCTTCAACATTCATCAATAATTTAATAGTTGCCGTATCCGAAAATGGCCAGAAAAAGATGGTCACACCATGTAAATATGACGTTTCAGTTAATAGAGATCCACTTCAATGGCCGACTGGTCTAAGGTGCCACTCTCGCAATAGACTTGACTGGCAATGGTGAGGAGATCGGGGTTAGAAACCAAATCGGGTGTACTGATTGATATTTTTACTTAAATGGTTTGAACCTCTCACGCCAAGAAAATGCGGTTAGCTTAATCTAAATTGAACCTTTCTCATCTCCAACACACGAGAGTAATTAGTACATGTGTGTACAGCCCAAACTGATAGTAAGACGCGATGCTAAAAAAAAAAGTTATAAGTAACTTTATTTGTAATTTAAACAAATTTTTTTTTGGATAGCTGATGCTTTCTTGATATATTCCAAGTATAAAGTAAAGTAGCAACACATCTCTTCAAACTATCGCCAAATCCCGAATTCAGAGACGATGTCACGCCAGTATATTTTGTCTCTCCCTCACATCCTTTAGAACTTCTAAAGTTCTGCCCTAAGGTGACAAGGAACTGCTGGCACTTAATGTATGGGAAAAGTGAATAAGGGTGGGTAGATAGTAAGTTAGAGGGAAAGAGTGGACTGGCATCGTTCCCCCGCAACTGTGGACAGAAATAAGCCCACAGATCTTAACCGTGGGAATCCTAACACAAACTGTGGTCCGAAACTTCTCCTACTTACGGACCGACTGACGCGGTGGACTAAGTAAGGTTTTCTTGTGCATTACGACGGATTTTAGAACACCAATATCTAGGGCTTTGGTGAAGGGTGGGAAATAAAAAAAAGGGGGGGTTGGATCACCCTGGGGATATAAACAATCCCTCTTAGACCAACACCCACGGAGAGAAAAACCCTAAAAACAGTAAGAAAAGGAAAGAAACTAGAAACTTTTGTTACCAAAACTTTTGCCTCCATCTAATTGGACAGCGACTGAGGGAAAGGGGAGGTTAACAAAAAAAAAAGGAGACTTGGGGAGGAGTAGGCGGGTAGAGAGTGTGGGGGTACATTGAATTGAAAGTGAGAAGAGAAAGTTACTAAAGAGGGAAGAATAAAACTGAAGTGAGTAAAAACAATGGGAGAAGGGGCACAGGGGGGAAGAGGTATAGGGGGGAAAGCGCACGGGATGTCCATTAAGGGGTGGAATGATCAGAGTGGTATTAAAAAGTATATGGTTGAGCCATTTTACGGGTTGCGATTGGTGAAGGCACGTATTAAAAAAAGGGGTAAAAGTAGATGAAGGCCGTAGCTTTATGACATGAGCAATATATTTTTAAGAGGTGGGAAGAAGATAGCGATGAGTTTTCAAGCAATTGTCACTGTTACAAATATATTACTTATATCCAAAGTAAGATAAATAAATTAAATTAAAGATAAATATTGTATTATAGACAAACACGTAGGAATCTAATTATTCTAGAGGGTTGGAGTATAAAATGGACGTAATATGTCAAAATTGTTTTTTAGCAGTGCGTCTTATTACCTGTTCAGGTTATTCGCACGTACATACTAACTACGCTATTGAGGGATGGGAAAGGTTGAATTTAAAGGAAGTGTACCGGTATTTGCGTGGAGGGAGATTGAAAAAAATATTTAGAAAACCACCCTTAGTACACCCGACTAGGATTTGAACACCAATCTCCTTGTCATCGGCAGTCTAGTCTAACACTAGAGTGAATATAATATGTCAATGTCGTTTTTATATAACTATATAAGTGTTATATAGGAGCAAAGAGGAATATATGTATGAATATCATATGTTTGAAGGGGTGGGTGGGCTGCATACTAATATGCTTACGCTATCGAATTAAGTGTAGCCATTGAATATTAAAAATAATATGGTTTGCTAGAGATTGGCATTCACTCTGATCTAATTTTCAGTCAAAGTTGTGTGTTTTTGAACTTTTATATAAGATAATAAGAGCCAAGACGGCCTCCGTGGTCTAGTGGTCATAACTCCTGGGTTAGATCCTCGGTGGTTCCAGATTTGTCGTACGTGAGGTCAAATTTAGCCTCGCGAGGAAAAATGGGGAGCTACTTTAATAAAGAAGTAGCGGCTTCTGTCTAAAAAACTGAGATTAGCGGATGGGGGTTTGTTGTGCTGCCTACTTAATGCCAATATTTGCAGACATATGGTGTTAACTTCTCCCAACATATGGTGGTCGCTTGGTTGGTATAATTCGCTTGCGGGCTTACGCCATTGAGTTTATGCCTTAGTTTAAGTATCTATACGTAATACGTTATAGGCTATGTGAAACCCCCACTTTGAGGAATCCATATAGTCCAAGGTGGATTAAACCGTTTAATGTATATGCACTTTCAACGATTCAACCATTTTGAGGGGGTTCTGGAATCCACCCGCTTCCCCCACCTCCTGCCAATACCTACCTTTATAAGCACATGAATATAGAAGCAGGCATCATAAATTATGTAGAAAGTAATATTTAAAAAAAAATTCTGTCCAACCAAACACTAAAAAGCTTGTCCTACTATAACATAATTTCTCTAACTTTTTATACTCAATACTCACTTGAAATTTACTAAGCTAGTAGTTATCGTTAAACCTCGTTTTATTATAAATATAGCTCTTTAGTTATTAAAAGTAAAACATAAAGAAAGCAATCCAATTTCTTATCGATTATTTAAATTCTGACACGAATTTTGTGGGATATTAAAATAAATATATTTTTATAAATTACCAATTAAATATTTATCTTATTAAATTCTAGTCTAGTACTTGGCATGAATATTATTCATGAAAAAATATAATTTAGCGTCATAAAAGTATTACTATATATATATATATATATATATCTTTAGAAAGGTTTAGTCCATTTCCTATCACAGAAATAGGTCAAATCATATTTTTATGAAACACAAGAAAAGGCCATTTTAAACTGCCAGTTGGTTTTTGTAGATTCGATTTTATTCATAGTTGAGAAACTAAAGAGCTTGATTGGCCAAACACAAAACGTTCAATTTTTAGAGTTAACCAGAACTTTAGCAAGTCTGATGAAATTGACAACTTGGTTCAAATATATATATGCTGCACCCCAATTGAAAACCCTTCGTGCTACACGGTTTGAGAAACTAGAACATTACATACTTTCTTTATTATTATTATTATTATTATTATTATCACTGGTTATTACTACCCTTTCGGGTTGTATGCACTTAGGCTAATGTATAATGGTAGGGTGATTATGAGATGAAATGGAGGACCTACAGTTTAACGTGGAATCCGAACCACGGTAGAGTCCTGGCACTCCTCACATTCACAAGTTGTAATTAATACACGTCTTGCCAGAGATGAAGGAAGGGTTTGGCAATCAGATAAATCTGTGCCAGGACCTAGGATCGAACCCCGGACCCCAGCACAGAAGTCTTGACACCTTTTCCCTAGATCACCAGGTCACCGACATTTAATAGTAAAGTAATTATAATACAAGTAAACCCTTGCGAAACTTTCGCACATTAATACTCAGCGAAGTGTAGATACAAAATAGCAAAGAGAGTTTATTAATGTGAACGTTTTTACCATTTACAATACCTCTTTGCATACAATATTTGATGTAATAATGCAATCATATTGAATTTAAATTTTTCTTTTAACTTGGATTTTAAATAAACAATATGTTTTAACGTAAACTGAGTATGCTTTGTCAGAAGTCGGTAAAAAAAATGATATGATATCTTATTCATCGCTGTAGGCTTTGTATTAGTCAAGAAAAAGGGAAGTTGACAACAGAAATATATAGGATTATTTGTTGCAACCGGCCCCGTGTGTAGTGGCTAGTACACCTGGTAGTGATCCGGGTTCAATTCCCGACTGGTACCATGGGTAATCTACCTAAAAGGGGAAATATTCCAACAGTCACCAGGGCTTGGTTAGTTAGGCTTAAGTTAGGTTTAAGTGTTTCCACGGAAAGTGTGTACGAGTATTACATTCTAAAGTCCCCTGGGCTACGGTACTGGTACATTAGTACTGGCTATTCTTTCCACAAACAAGGCCACGACTGATGTAGCCCAGACACGCATCTTATATATTAATTATTCATTGCAAAGTACATTTTCCTGTATGTGAGGGTGGGACAGTGTTGCTATTGATTTATAAGAAAACTAGCAAAAGTTAAAGTCAATGAAACTACCTGATAAGACAAATTAATTCTTATTTATAAATTTAGTAAGTATTCAACCTACTAATGTACTTCGTAAAATGTTTTTAAATGTACAAAATAAATTATAATTAAAGACTACCCATGGTTCATAAATGCATCCCAGGCGAAATAAACTTTCAAAAACTTTTAGTCCAAACGGGTAACTGTAGTTTTGTTCATTCTAGCAAATTGCTCTCAAATGGTCGGAATGTATCTTTCCCTAATGTCTCATTGTTTCCGGTCTCCCATTTACACCAGTGTACGCCGCTGTCCCAGCACACTTCGTCGGTTGAGATTTAGTACCACATTAACTCCGCAAGACAGCGCCTCGCTCGACTCCCGCTCGGTAAAAACCAACAGGAAACGTGGCTCTTTCGTGCTGTTCCCGTGGAAGTATGGGAGGTTTTAAAAAATAAATGGAAGAAAGACTGACTTTTCTTTCAGTTCCGATGAACAAGTGTGCTTAAGCCTGATCTTCACCATGCCATCTCTATTAACAACGATGGATAGAGTGTATAAGTCACACCCCATTCGTGAATTTTTACAGTTCATGAATAGGGAAAATTTCTCCCCATTTCTTACCGTTTCAAGAACTCGACAGAAAAAAAAAAATCCAAACCATTAACTGTGCAGGGCACCCATTTCTTACCGTTTCACGAACTCGACAGAAAAAAAAAATCCAAACCATTAACTGTGCAGGGCTTGTTCTGCCTAGTTTATGAACTGGGCAGCTCAAATTGTTACCCATTTCATGAAATGGACGAGTTTCTGCCTGGTCCGTGAAATGTATACACGAAGAACAGGTTTGATCTTTAAAGTTAATTTAGCTTTTAATCATTTTAGAATGGAAGGATAGGTTATGTTGGGTTAGGTTATGTTGGGTTAGGTTATGTTGGGTTAGGTTATGTTGTATTAGGTTAGGTTATTTTGATAGGTCTTAAAATTAGTTTCAGTTAAGCTTATAGTAGATAGTATAATAACTTCCAGTTGATGAAATGGTTAAGAGTTAATGCAATTTTGGCATCGTTCGTGAAATCGCCAAGAGGAAAGGCCAGTTCACGGAATGGGCAGAATGTTGCGAGTTTAATGAAATGGGCAGTTTCACTATTGTGGTGTATGTAGCATGCTTATATATAAACTTAGGGTGTGGGCCTAGAATGAAAATATAGCCTGAATTTTCACTGTATGAAGAACACGATTAAATTTTTAACTAAAAAAGTTGGAATATCGTTCGTTTATAAAGACTAGGTGTGGAACCTTTGGATTCTCCAACTATCAAGTATCCTCAAAGATTTTTTTTTTTTAATCAAGATTGAGAAAATATCAGATCAAAGGTTATTATTTTTCAAATAAGAATTAGTTTTTAAGCTCTAATACAGCTTATTGATGGCTTAGCCCAACATTGCTATAGAAATATATATTTTTTAATACAAGTAATTTATTTACCACTTAGCTGGATTAATACATTTTCTAGTGAATCAAAGCAGAAGTGTTAACATTTAGTTGATATATCAATTTTTCTACAGCAAATTTAGAACCAAAACCAAAATTATAATGTTTTCTAAGATTCGGAGTCAGAATTCGTGGGTAGATTGAAGATTATAAATTAAATTTAGATTAAGATTGTAAACTCTAAGTAAATACGTTTAACACCTTGGCATTTGCTTCGGTGGTCAAGTTGTCCACGGTGTCACTCTCTTGATAAGACAAACTGTCAGTGACAGGTATATTGGTCTTGGAATCCCACAAAAAAGTCCTTTAAAATTAAAATGTTGTGTACACGCTGTTTAAATGTAGTAGTCCTACGTAGAAGGATTACACTATGAAGCTATCTTATAAGTTACACCATAGTGGATTAATTCAAAGTAAGCTGGTTACCTCATATGATAGATGAATTGTACACTCAGTATACCTTGATCGATTAGACTATGGCTATATTTGCAATATTTCAAGGTAAGACAGGAAAAATAGGGTGAACGTACATATGTTTTAAAACCTCTCAGATATTCTTTGGATTAGCTTTTTTATAGCACCGCGACACACTACCATTTAAGTCATACGCTTAAATTATAATTACGCTAACGGGTTGGGAATTAGGACGGTTGAATGAAGAGAAGATTTATCAGCATTTGCGTGAGGTGAGTGGGAAACCATTTAGGAAAAACCACTTTCAGTACATCCAAGCCAAAACGGAAACGATCTCCCCATCATCAGCATTCCAGTTTATCACGAGAATAGCACCGTAGACCATGCGGCCACTGAAGTGGGTCTTAGATTAGTTGACGTGAAGCATTCTGATATTATTAGTTAACAAAGGAAAGGTTATTCATTCATTCAGCCACCAGATAGAGGCTAAGCCCTCAAGACTTCATTGGCAACCAGCCAAAAGGTATATCAGTCATTTCCTGCTAGCATTCCCTTATTTCCTACCACCTGACATTCAACCAGAAACGTGCGGGAATTTTACAGTCTTCCGTGACCTTTTAAGCGTCCTTTGCGCCACATCGCTGCTTGCAGAGTTCAAAGAGGACAAGCTAATTTGCCGTTTCAGAATCATGAAGAATGTTTTACTCTCAAACTAGAAATACCTTCAGTTAAAACAAGGAATCTATCTGGTTTATAAAATAGAATAAAACATTTTGAGATCATTCAAATGCTGTTAGTGGTATAATTTTTAATAACCATTTTTATAACAAGGCAATTGATAATTTAAAAAAAATACCTGACACGAGTATCGAACCAGTGACCCTCGGCATATAGCACTAATGCTCTAACATTGATATTTAAAGTGAAATTGATATTGCACTAATGGCATCATAGAGTCACTCCCGATTCACCGTGGCTGTGGTACAAGCATAGGAATCTATTTTTTGCCGAGGATTTCCCTACGTCCATCACAGACTCTGCCTTAAACTATGAGTGAACAATGACCTTGAGTATGGGATGAGTGCTGGATATCTCAGTGGTAGAGCATTGGTGGGCTATGCCAAGAGTACCGGGCTTGATTACCGTGCAAAGGTGTTATTTTTCAAATTTACGAATTTGATATGCCTACTTGATGTGGCCTTATCCATAACCTAAATATAAATTCCATCTCCCAAGATTCGTTATTCATGTAAAATTAGTTAAACAGGCGCATTATTTCACCCTTTTTTAAAGTGTTTAAAACACAATAGACTCACACTGGTGAGCATGCAGGCTAGATGTTAAGCTCATCTAATTTATGGTTTGAGTATCGGGGTGGTCGGGATTCAAATCCCATACGGGTGTAAGGAAAGAATTCTATCTCACTGGTCTCCCACTACGCATCTACGCAAAGGCGGGTTTATTTCCTCTAAGTTTTACCTTGATCATTATTAATCCATTAGTATGACTAGATGCATATATCCTGGTTGGATAGTAATTAACAAATTAACTTAAAAAACCAGGAAAAACACATGTTGTAATATTGTTTCAAACATAATAACGTAATATTATCGTAGGTATTTTAGGTCGAAATATTACGTAAACACTGAAATAATTTTGGGATAAGCCGAAACAGCTTGAAAAATGTTATAAACGTTGTGATAAAAAAAGTACTATTGGTGTTCTACTTGGCGTTATCTCTTTCTTACTTTTAATGCGCCCATTCTGGCGTCAGTGATGACGGTCAATATAGGGAGTCAGTAGCAAGCCCCATCACTAGGACCTACCAATCCTAAAAATAGTTACGACCACTCCAACGACGCTATTACTAAGAAGATACAACCATTTCCTTCCCGTCAGCCTGTCTCCAGAAGTTAGTCTTACACCAATGGTTGTCAAAAAGCGTTTGTCCTGCGGGACATATTCGGTCAGTGAATAGGTTCTGTTTTGTCCATCAAACATGATTATTATTGTGTGGTTAATTCGGCTTTGTTAAAGGATAACCCGGTGTTTAACCAATTATAGTTTTTTTATCCCAGCCTGGAAGCAAACCCTTATCTTAGTATTAGGATTATTAACCTCTTCACGAATACAGACCTTCAAAATATAATCAATACATCCTCATACACCCTTTTCAAGACTGCAGAAATCTTCATAATCACCATTATGCCCAGTCCTATTCGGTCTCAGTTTAACTTAAAATATGTCCATAGCTTGGTTTCACTTAACATATGGATATCTCTGAAAAGAAAAGCTGGAATAATATCATAAGGAATGTATCATATTTATTTATATAAAAATTTCAAATCACAAATACACAATTATTCTTGTTGGCAAATATGATATTTTATTCTAATCTAACAACACTGTGTAGGATATAACCATGCGCCTGCTTTTATTTAGTAACATTCTTTAATTATTTTCATCAATCAACATGCCATACAATTGACCAAACAAGTAACAACTCATCGAAAAGGTCTGTGTAATCTGATTCTAGCTTCCGTTCATTTTTAATTACAAACGCAGGCACAGAAACTATAAAAGTTGTCTTACATTAGACACATTTAAAAGTGATCTCCATGTTTTACAAAACCCGGATGTAGAAAGGAAATATTTTGGTTTTGATAAAAATAAAAAGTTTAAGGGAAGAGATTTTAATTAAAATGTATCTTGTAGATATATTTATGATTATATAAAAAAAATATTGGGTTGTTTAAAAAATCTACATTAACATTTTAATTTATGCTTACACAAACCATTTTATGTAAGTGTTTGGATGGATAGGGGAGTTGCATTTCACAAAATAAGAATCAAAAAAATCATTTACTCTGCGTCACGTAGCCATTTCTTGGGTTATTTCGTGATAGTTTACATCATTATTCCCAATACTGAATTAAGTAGGGAGCATCGCCCGTGTGTTTGGGATATAGCAAAACAAGAAACACTAGAGATGAGGAGACAAGACGGAAGAATATGAGGAAGGAGTGAAAAGAACTGGTGTCGGTGGGTTGATGCAGGAGGGGTGTTGGAAGGAAACGAGGGAGATGGCGTTAATCAAATAAGATTCCCTATACCGTACGGAACACAATGCTACTGAAGGATTCTCCCAAACTCACACGAGTTTCATTGATGTCCTCCTACCCCGACCAAGGGGGGGGGGGGAGGGAGAATGAATTCCAAACAGTTCCTCCCGATCCTCTCTCCGCCAACCCCACTTTAACAGACGAAGAAGACGACATCACGCCAGCGCTCCATTAACTCCAGACAACCACCCCGTTCCTACGACACCCCCCTTCCCCCTCCTTTTAGTCGCCCTAATTCCTAAAGACGACGTTATAAGACTTGTGCGCCTTCACGTAGGAGGAACCGGGGGTGACGGGGGGGGACGAGAATGTTGACACAAGTTGAGCTAGCGACGGGAATTTCAGCGCACATCTTCTCCTACGATAGTTCGGTAAAGTATTCGTAACTCCAGTTACATAAGAGGCCTTGGGACTGTTGTTTCAAAGTCTCGGAATAATTATATTATCATAATTGCAAGTGTATATTAATATTTAGCTCCTTATGTATGGTAAATATTCGGATGTAAATATGAACTGCTTGTTATTAGTATTTTGGATATTAGTAGATTCCCGTGGCTAGACTATAAATACGATATAAACTGCTTGTTATTAGTATACTGGGAGATTGGTTGACTCCTAAGACAACTATAAATACTTGTGAAAGGGATAGCTACAATTTCACCAATGAAACATTCTTCAAACATTCATGGATAAAAATCTGGGACACTTAGCTCATCAGTTTAACGCACTACCGACTGAGATAATGTGTCAGTCCAACCCCTATGTTTCACGTAACGAGAATAATACACAACCCACATCTGTAGCCAAAGTTCGGTTTTCTTGTAGGATGGTGGGTTTGGGGCTCGAGCACAATATGAGTGAAAAAAAGGTTATTTTTTCCCGCTCTACTTTCCGCAAATGGGATTATATTTTTTATAAATTAAACACTCTGCATAAATACATAAGAACAATACAAATGAGTACTACCCAACCTAGTAATAAAACGGAATCAAAACAATAGTAAAATAAATTTTAAATGAAAAATCCCCTCAGGTATGTAGGCCCTATCTCCTCTGGTATGTATTGTATTCTTGTATGAATTAAATAATTTAAAAAACACTAACATTAAAACAAATTTTGACAACTTTGAAAACAATAAAATAGATTATTAGTTTTGTTTGCTATTTATTTATATCTATAATATATGAGTATTTTAATTGAAACTTTGATTTCTTGTTGTATTGAATGAGACGAGAAGAGCAAATACTAAATAATCCATCTAGTACCAAACTTCACCGAAGTTACTCTGTATATGCTCTATTCTCACTCGGTGCATTCTTGCCAATGTGCGTCCATAAAATGGGATCAACTGTTTAAGGTGAGGGTGTAGTAAACGCGAAAAAATTACAGTGCTTTTGCAGTTTTTATAGCAAAACTTTTTTTGAAATAAAATATTGCTTCAGTAAAATCATATAGCTTAATTTTCTTTCCATGGTGATATCAACAGTTGTTGAATATCTTTCAACGACAAACCTTTTTTATTACCAAGAGAAAAAATAAATTATTTTCTAGGACACCTTTGACAGAGAGAGATATCCAAAGACTTGATGTCAGCACATAAAGAAAATTAAACTATGTTTCTACTGGAGCAATATTTTATTTATTTTGGCCAAATGAATGTTTTTCTAAAAAAAAAAGATGCATGATGCCTTTTGTCGGGTTAACTAATTCCCCAACTTAAAGATATTTCGCAGCCCACGTACAAATTTGTACCTTTCAATAACAGACCAAGATATTGTCCACACAAATTTTATTGGATTAAACTTAATCTTGATGTAAAAAAAATCGAATTTTGCCTTGTGTAGTTATTTTGTCTTATGTTTGAATAAAAACTACAGGACTCAAATCACAACAAAATGACTTCAATCATTTTGTTTTCACTTCGTTTATTATTAGGATAACACCATATTTAAATTGGTTACTGATGTTTCGGCCATTTATCTGCCATAAAATAATAAACATTTGTCCTTCATTTTAATCTTAATCAAAAAGATAAGTTTTTGTTAGGAACAATTATTTTGTTCTAAATTAGAAGTTGATTGGGCTAATTTTTGCATCAAAATATTGTAATCTTTAGTTTATTTTTATTTGTTAACTATATCACAAAATATCTTATTTATCGTGGAGTTGTAAAAGTCTACGTGAACATTGAAAGGCAACAAAATTACATTTTATATGAATATAGCTGTTTAGTAGAAAGAGTTTTGTATAGATCTTAGTTCATTATTTGGATATTTATGGATATCTAAATGCCCTAAACAATATTATCATTTGTTATATTAATTATATACTTAGTTTTTATAGAATAAGGTCTTCCTTAAAATCCAAATAAAAGGTTCAAATTTCAATTAAACTTTAAAAAAAAAAAATGGTGGAGCTAACATTTTTGTCGGGTTATTTTCTGCAGCTATTAGGTCTAAGAAGAGGTTTCCCAGATGCTACGTGTGTTTAAATTATTATTTTTTAAGTACCACGTCTCACTACCTGTTCAGGCTATATGCATATGTACTAATTACGTTCTTGGGTTAGGGATGGTTAAGGTCGAATATATAGGAAGTGTATCCGCACTTACGTGGAGGGAAAGGGGAAAACCATTTTGGAAAAACCACCCTCAGTAGACCCAACTGGGATTCGAACTGCGATCTTCCTGCCATCGGAAGTCTAGTCTAAAACGAGAGTGATGCCTTAGACCATTCGTCCAACAAAGCATGCCGTTTGTAATTGAGAACTAATAGAGCATAAAAAAAAAAAAGAACTAGTACAAGAAAAATGTCTGCCACCATAGCCGGTGTGAAATGCTTGGTTGTCAATTTCTGGAGAGCTTCGTACTAAATATTTAAGTGATTTACTTTTTATATTTGAGGAGCAATGTTCACTCCTATATTAATATTTTGAATGTGTCTTAAGGCGATTGGCCCTTATCATTTGGCGTAGAAATGCAGAGCCATGGAAACAAAGTTATCTTGAAGAATTTTTCTTGTTTTGCAATTTTATTTTCGGAAACGGTTTGTCAAAAATAGGATCATGTTGATTAAGTTATACTTTTTATATACACACCTCTTTAATTTTAAGAGTAATCAAATATCAATAATTTTGACAACACTCAATAGAAAACTGCCGGCTTCATAACAAAAAATAAGAACATGTAACAATTAATAAACATCTATACATTATCTTAGAAGAGATATTGAAAATATTAACATGAAAATTTCACTCGTTCTCGAGAAAACTGATATTTACAGATGTATGATTCTTCCTTAAGACCTGTCCGGTAGCTAGCACCATTTACGGTTTCCGTGATCCATCTGTTCTTGTTGGTGCGGAAGGATACTTTGGTCGGTTGTGAAGCCACGCCACGCCTTTCACCCTTCCGCCCACCATCCCACAAAATAGGTTCTAGACTTTCACTCGACAGGGCCTAGGACCTTAAATTGAAATGTGTTTAATCTGTGCATCATCAATTCAGTAATTGCTATTTTTGCTGCAATATATAGGATGTTCCGATTTATGAGGGGAAGTCATTAGAGTGTGTATTTTAGACCTCAAAACAACACAAACACTCTTTATAGACGGATGTCCTATGGTTACTGAAATGTTTACAAGCCCTACTTTATACACCCTTGTTGAACCTCTTGTAATGAACGTATCATTGCTGTTACATAAGCAGGGCTGCATCAAGTAGGGCTATTAATAATTCCATCGGAGACTTGGAAGGCCTTATCTTGGTAACCATCAAACATAGTACATATGTTCATAAGGAATTTGTGTGTTATTATTATTATTATTATTATTATTATTATTATTATTAGCACCGCGTCTTACTATCCGTTCGGGTTATATGCACTTACGCTAATGTGTAAAGGTAGGATGATTGTGAGATGAAATGGAGGACCTACAGTTTAACGTGGGATCTGAACCACGGTGGAGGCCTGGCATTCCACACATTCACAAGTAGTGATTAATACACGTCTTGTCAGAGGTGAAGGAAGGGTTTGGCAATCAGATAAATCTGTGCCAGGACCGAGGATTGAACCCCGGACCCTCAGCACAGAAGTCTGACACCTTAACCCTAGACCACCAGGTCACCTAATTTGTGTTTTGTTTTGAGGTCTACTATACACATCCCAACTACTTTCCAAATTATTTGGAACATTCTGTATAGTTTCTGTTACAACAGTTTTATTTACTTCCGACAACGTGACGTCATATTGTAGCTCAGTTTATGACCTGCCCACAGTTATAATACTATATAATACGTAAACATGTAAATTATTGCTTCACATAGTTATGATGTCAATAATTAATTTCCTTAATGGCCCATTGTGGTATTCCTCTTTCAAAAGATACGTAATTTTGCAAGAGGGAAATAGTTGAATCAGCGGGTTAGCTTGACTGATTAAATGGGACGACTAATTAATACTTTCGTCAATTATGTATCGTACTTTACGTTTGCTCATTCATTATTGATACTGTTTGTGGTATTCACGTAAAAAGGGGGAAGGGGTTAGCATTATATGATATACCAAAATCAAACCCAATCAGGAAATGACGAAAACACGCAGTTGCTATTCTTTACCTTCTCTGTCTGAATGGTTTGAATGCGGCAAATAATATATTCATCCCTATTTTTTTTCACTATGTGTGTTGGCTGAGTAGATGAAATATTCATAATCCCTTGAGAGAAAGTGAATATTAAATTACAATTGTCATTACATTTTCAATTAAAAATTTAAATTGTATAATTTTGATTGTTGTATTCTTGCCATGTAGGTGAAATATAACGCAACAAAAATAAATCCAAGCTGGAAATATATATTTTATTTGTTACATGAACACCATCCGGCATCATACATATCTTATTGGATCGTCAGTTTTGATTTCCTCTGAGGTGTTTGGCCATACAATTTACTAGTAGGCTCCTATAGCTTTAATGTCTATTGCTACGTTAATTTATATAATCTTTAAAACATCTGATCACTTTTAATGTTTACTTAACCTTTCACTGTTTCTTAACCTTATTTTAACCTTATCTTAATGGTATTATTACATTGGTTTTCATCAGATCTGATGATGGCGAAATGCTGAAACATGTAGTCGTTTAAAGACCTACGATGATTTTGTCATCTTATAAAATAAGGAGACGGAATAAACTAAAAGTTTCAGATAAGGATTGTCAAAATTTTTATTACAAATTAATAAACTTACTATTTCAAACATCTTCAAAACATTCCTTATAAATTTAATGTTACTAACCTAATATACTTACACTTTTATTAAATATTTTTCATAAACAATTTGCTCTGGGCATTGCATTTGCATTTCTATGTCTAAGCAACTTGTAAATTTTAAACATATTCAGCTACTTTTGTTCTTTATTAAACTAAGACTATACTCTATTATAAAGTGCTACATGCTGTAGAACTTAACTGTCAATTTTAAATATTTATTTTCTTCATACTTTTTCATTTTATGTACCTTAACTTCAACTTCATCATTTCTTATTTAAACACATGGTAATGTAACTCACACTTTGCTTGTAAATTACCTAATCATCCTATATTAAGTTCTATCTTTATTAAACTAAATCTTTTATACATTTATATAACTGTCAATTAAGTAAAATTATACATGTCAAACTACTTTTTTTTCATAATTTCTCTGAATGTTACCTTTTCGTTGAATAAACTTAACTCTTGTTAACTTTTAATCTCTAACAGATCCAACCATTTATGATTTTTCATAAAATAGGAATTCGTTAGTTTTGTAATTTATAGGTTATTTATCTTCCTATGATAATTAATTCAAATATTACTTTATAACGTCTTGTTTTATGAATCTTACAATTTTTTCATTCTCTTTCTGGCTCTTTTGTACTCAATAAATTTGTTACCTCTTACAACTATCAACTTATTTAATCTTATCTTGACTAATTGACGTGGAACTATTTATACAAATACAAACTTTTTAATGCAACATTTAATTTTCTTTCGGTTATTATTATTAATCTACCCACACATATGCATACAGACATACATTAACATCAACACACACGGATGTATATAAACCCATGCATATTCATACTCACATACATATACACACATGGCATATATATGTCCGTGTCACTACCCATCCTCCTATTCCCCGTGGGAAAGTTGTCAGGATGGCTTAAGTGTGAAGAAGGATGGTCAGAGGAAACGATGAAATAGTTGTCTTTGAGTTTTAGCGAATTTGCTGCAAACTATTGTACAAAATGTGATGTAGTCGGTTATAACAATTGGCTAAGTCTAAAAGATTCACTAGCCCAAGTCAGTCCTTATGCCCAACAGTATTTCTAAATGCTTACATTGGTGATCTAACTCTACATCGAACTAATGAAAGAGCTTACTCACGTATTCCCACGATGAATCCCAGTTCGTACTGAACTAGTTTCAATCCTTATTATATTTCGAAAGTGTGTTTTTATTCTAATTATTTTTTTAGGTTTCAAAACACTTATGTGTAACTATAGACAAATTTAACTGATTAGTAATAACATTTTTGCTATATTATTACGGAATTTTTGCATTTGTCTGGCTGACTCAGGCTTACAACACAAACAAGAAGTGCGTGCCTGTTGTATACTAACATTTATATTACCTAAATCTTACTAGACACTGATCTGTATGTATGTTTGATGTGGATTCTGGATATAAATAATAAAATGAATATAAATTGTATGACCATGTATATGTGAAGTGTTTATGTGTGTACATCTATATATCTCCGTTTGTATATATATATATATAGGCCCCCTATATATAAAATTATCTATTTGTGTGAATGTTTTCATATAATATGAAATTATGTTAATGTTTTCGTATAATGTGTGTGTTTATAAGAATGGATGTCTGGATGTGTTTGTATATGGATGCACACATAGTTTACGGTGACAGTTATAGTCTCCCATAGACAGGCTCCCCAACGGTCTTATCTTATAAGCCATTAAAAAAAAAGCATGTGAGCTTGCATTCTAATGCTGCACCCGGTGTCGGTGACCCAAGAAACTTGTTAGGCTCATTTATCGTGATAGATTTTATTTTAAAAAGCTTAAAACTACCATTTTGAAAATGGCACAACGTGATCTACAGGAATATGTAATAAAAAAAAAGGGATGTCTCATTTAAAAAATGCAAAGTGACCTTAACGTTACCTTAGCAACGCCACCCAAGGTCATACCAGCCTTACCACCTTACTTCCCCCTCAGAACCAAATAACTTTTAAAAAAGGTTTTTTGCAATGCTTTGTTTTGAAAATAGTTTGGTGGAGAGTTTTCAAATGAGCACCCGGTATAAAAATAGCTCTGGTGGGGTAGGGATAAGTAAGGAAACATTTTAGGGAGAAATATATCCGCATTTGTGTGGAAGGAGATTTGGAAACCGTTTGGAGAAAACTACCCTCAGTAAACTCGAACGAGATTTGAACCCCAATCTCCCTTTCATAGGAAGGCTGGTCTTATACAAGGGTGACGTTTTAGACCGTTCGGCTACAGAAACGGGTAAACTTTTAATAATTTATACATTTTTACTAATATGTATTTACATCGTAAAACATGTGATATTAAGTTCGACTATACATTAGGAATTCATGGTAAAGTATTATCGTCCATGTAAATGCCACCTTTAAATTTAATTACAGGATATCGTATCTTACTGATGTTTTATTTTATAGTATTTATTTCATGATGGTGACCTGGCGGTCTAGGGGTAAGGTGTCAGACTTCTGAATGGGGGTCCGGGGTTCAATCCTCGGTCCCGGCACAGACTTATCTGATTGTCAAAACCTTCCTTCACCTCTGACAAGACTTGTATTAATCACAACTTGTGAATGTGGGAAATGCCAGTCTCTCCACCGTGGTTCAGATCCCCGCTAAACTATAGGTCTTTAATTTAATTTCTTAATCACTATACCATTGCACATTAGCGTAAGTGCGTATAACCCGAACGGGTAGTAAGACGCGGTGCTAATAATAATAATATTTCATGATAAATAATTTTGAAAAAAAATACGGAAAGATTTAAATTCTAGTAATTCACTTCTCCTTCAGGATTATTTTTTAAACTTTGTGGATTTAATAAGGGAATAAATGGGAAGGGAATTTTAAGTGTTTTGGGTAACTGTTGGAACTTTTTGCGAGTTTCATTGTAAGACTTTGAAGTCTGAACGCTTTAAGAGTATTTTCGGATATAACTGTCATCCAAGGGGAAATGGTTCTGAGGTGGAGGGAATATTTGTCCTTAAATATTAGTGCAGGACGTTTCCCTGCTCTGCAATGACTCGGGTGAATTTTTCTAGGGGAAACCATACCCAAGAATTTTTTATATTCGATCTATGTTTTTTGTTCACCATGTAATTGGTACCCATTTGAGTTATACGCACACATTAATTATGCTTATGGAATGGTATGGAAATAGGTTTAGAAGTGAACGCTGTAAAGAATGAATACATGAACAAAATAACAGAGAATTTATATTAAAGACTATAATTTAGAGATTACTGTGAAAAACATATCATTTAGCATGGTTAATGAGCTTAAATATTTATCAATAATTTAAACTAGCAATAAAAATACTATAGTAGAAGTTAGGAAAATAACACAGATGGGAAATGCATTCCATTTCCAGGTTAGTAAGGTGTTATCCTCTAGCCTGCGTTCAAGGAGTGTAACACTCAGAATATACCAAACCATAATTTTATTTGTTCTCTATGGATGTGAAACGTGGTCTCTTACCTTATATGACGAGAATAAAGTTAGGTTATTCAAAAACAAGAATCTTAGGGTTTAGGAAGATTTTTGGTCCAAGAAGGGATGAAGGTAGTGGAGGAGATTACGTAATGATGAGTTACATACCCTGTTCTTATTAAATACATTGTTATGATAATTTTATCACGTAGATTACGGTTGGCAGGACATCCAACGTGAATTAGAGTATCTAGAACCGTGTTTAGAGTATTGAGTAGCAAAGCCATTGGGAAGACCTTTACGCAGATGGGAGAGTAGCCTTAGAATGGACCTGAAAGATATACAGGGTGTATTGAGGTGGGCTGGACATAGCTACCTCAAGATAGGGATAGGGTGTAATGAGGTGGACTGGATAGAGCTAGCTCAAGATAGGGATAGGGTGTAATGAGGTGGACTAGGATAGAGCTAGCTCAAGATAGGGATAGAGTGTAATGAGGTGGACTATACAGAATAAGAATATAAAGATAGTGTATAATGAGATGGACTGAATAAAATTAGCTCAAGATAGAGATAGGGTGTAATGAGGTGGACTGGACAGAATTAGCTCAAGATAGGGATAGGGTGTGATGAGGTTGACTGCATAGAATTAGCTCAATATATGGATAGGTTGTAATGAGGTGGACAAGACAAAATTGGACAAGGATTATAGTAGGTGGAGTATTTTTGTTAAGTGCGGCAATGAACTTTCAAGTTCCCAATGCCAGAGCATAGAGTGAGTGAGTAAGTAAGTAAAATGTAATAAAAATAAGGAAGGTAGAGTTTTAGAGTAAATAAAAGATCATTTTCGTGGAGGTAGAAGCGAATATTATTTCATGACCCATCTTCAGTTCAATTGGGCGTGATTCGAACCCCTATCTCACTACCATCCGAAATTAAGTCTAGCATGAGTTACACCTTAGACAATACCTCCACCGATGTGGGTACGTTCCATATCAATAACATTTTATGAAATTATGTGTGATATTCTGTATATATCGATATTGGTTATGAATATTGACAGTTACCCGCCTCGGTGGCGTAGTTGGCTAACGCGCTAGTCGTGTTGAGCCCGACTGCCGAGGACGGGGAGATCGAGGTTCGAATCTCGGTCGGGTGAACTGGGGGGAGGGGGGGTTCCCTAAATGGTTTTCCACTCTCCCTCCACGCAAATGCGGGTTCACTTCCTCTATTTAACCTTCCCAATTCCTAATCCATTAGCGTAATTAGTACTTAAGCGTATAACCCGAACGGTTAGTAAGACGCGGTGCTAAATAATAATAATAATATTGACAGTTAAAGACAAAGACATTAAATTCAATCTATGAAAATAATTGTATTTGTATTTTTAATAGCCTTCAAATTTCCTTTCTTTCGAGATCGTACTGTACCCCTTTGAAATATTCACATACTATCAAATAAGTAAAAACTAAAAGCCACTTCTCTCACTTTTTAGCAATAAATGTGTTTACACAAAACAAAATAGATGAAAGCTATACTCTTGAAAATATAGCTCAAGATTATATTTATATGTGGCTATATTGCATTACAAAGTAAAGATTAGATGTTTTGTGTGATTTAATTTATATAAACATTTTTAGCTATGGCCACATACCATCAAGGGTTTTATTAATTTATTTCACTAGGCTAAAATACTTTACCCATTTATGTTAAACATACCAATTTTGTGACTAATTATTTTTCTGTTTATATAATTGCCTATATAGCCATAAATTACACATTTTGAAACTAAGCGTATGAATATAATTACATCTATATTTAAAGTTTAATATTATTAACTCTAGTTTTGCTTTGTATAGTTCTATTTTTTTATATTTGTTAACAAAATGATAGTGGTTCTGATAAGTTGTTAGGTGGCCATATTTGGTAGAGGATTTACAAAATCATGAGTCTAATTTATTTTATATGTAAAGAACAAATTTTTATTCATGTTAGAGAAAGAAGCAGAGTGGAAATAATTTTGAAATAAACACCCTCGGTACACACAACTGAGATTCAAACCTCGATCTCCCCGTCATCGGCAGTCTAATATATTGAGAGAGTAGTGCGCTAGAGCATGCCGCCACCAAAGCGGATAATTCTCTATCCAAAATTGATCAATATTCCAACTTATTTTGAATACGCGTTTTGTTGTTACCCCTGCTAATGTAATAAGTATTAGAAATGTATATTTCGTGTGGTCCTACTCTTATTTACATAAAGATAAACTGGTAAACGATTAAGTAAAATCCATCTTTAGTATACCCAACTGGGTCTCGAACCCCAACCACCCATTACCGGCCAATCATTCAGCTCATGCTCCCACCGATACGGGTAGCCCGGATAAGTCATGAAAAATAAAGTGAGACCCTCCCAATAATGAGATGAAGAAATGTATTTTCAATATGACCACATATAAAAATAATATTTCATATTCACAACACTTCAAGAAAAAGATAAGCAACCAATGAACATAAACTTTCCATATCCAGAAAACTTACTCTTTTTTTCCTCCCTATCTCTACTGTAAAAAAAACATGTATAGCAAAAAAAAAAAGGAGTAATGTACACAAGTTTGAAATAAAATTGCGTTGCCTTCACAAGTTTCAATATTTACTTTGGAAGCGTCGTTTCTATGTAAATAGCTACAGAGTAACGCTTGGGAAGGGGTTGGTAAGGGGGTTGGAGGGTGGTACAGATTAAGGCTTGAGGAGTTGGGGAATGGGGGGGGAATAGAGTATTATGGGGAGGGCAAATATACACGGGCTGAATAGGAAGAGGCCAATGTAAGGGGCTTATTCCACACCCATAAGTCAGACACTCCGATGCTGGTAAAGACTTGTACCAAGGCGAAACGTCTAACCATCATACAGGGTAATAATCATTTCAGACCACCGTTACATCTGGAGTAACTAATTCCCCGACAAATTCGCAGCTGAGGTTAGAGAAGTTCATGAGTTTTAGAACCATGTAAATAAGCTTTTATTTTGGAGTGTTTGAATAATAGAGCTAGTAGCTTATATCTACAGGTTTAAAAACTATAGTTTGTGTGTACTATATTTCTAAATAATATTTTTATATTGAGATTCATATTAACTTATTTGCTTTGTTTTCAATTTATAAGTTTCACAAATTTAGTTGCATTAAGGTGGGAATAAAAGGGAGGCGAGAAAAGACTAGTGTCTTTTACAGTTTTTATAACAAAATATTTTTTTGTCCAAAATAAATAAAATATTGCTCCAGTACAAACATAGAGTTTAATTTTTTTTCACATGGCGATACCAACATTTCCTTAATATCCGTCATGAGCATAGTGGAATTGTCTAACAAACTTTTTAAATGAAGAGAAAAAGTTATCATTATATTCCAGAACATCCTTGACAGATATTCAAGAACTGTAGAAGTCACCATGTGAAGAAAATTAATTCTATGTTTGTACTGGGGCCATATTTTATTTATATTGGCCAAAAAAATATTTTGCCATAAAAACTGCAAACACATTGACCTTTTCTCACGTCCCCATCCATCCCACCTTAAAAACACTTAATAATTTAACCCCCCTTCTCTCATCACTCTGAAATAACATTCGGGGATGGTAACAAGATTTATTTTATTCAGATAACAAATTACATAAAACTCAATGAGAGAGTGAGATAACATGAAGCGTTATGCATCCAAAATATATATATTAGAGGCAAACAATCTTATAATTGGCCCAAAAGGCATCATACACTAATTACTAATATCATAGGCTGAGAGGCGAATGGCCAAAAGTGATATCTGGCGTAATACAATACTCTCGACCATAAATGGCGACTCAAAACACACTAAATAAGCTATACTAATTTTAACTTCAAATTAATCTCAATTACTCCTGCCATAGTAATAAATTAATAATCAAAAAGATCCAGGTAAAAATGGTCAATCAGGAATGCGATCAAAGCAAATACATAGGTATCGTAATAAAAGGTGAACAAACGACTTGAAATAACCGCCCAAAGATATTAAATATTATCATGGCTTTAAGAGCCCAAAATTTAATAAGTCCATATGGTGCCAATAATCAATAAGTTTTAAGTATTACTAGTCCAGAACAACAATTTGGAATATAATATTTTAAGCTAAAAGGGAGTTTTGTATAACCTAACGTTTAAATCAGCCTATGGCAATGTCGCTCACCTTGTAGCCAGTAAGTAATATGTGTCTACAATACAGACACACCATCATTATATACCCTAAAAATATGCCACGTGCTCTCGAGGCACGGGAAAAACAGGAGGGAGAGAGGGGTGGGGGGAACCATGCGTCTGGAACATACTGTAACATGCTCCAAGTCACCAGACGCGCGCAGAACAATTATATGAGTTGGCCGAGTGCGGCCGGTAGAGTGCAGTGAGCTCACGCATATCACTTTTTTTTTCTGTGGGCGCGGCTCGGCACTGGCGTCGGGAAATGAACCTCAGACCTCGCTCCAGTCCAATGTCAGACAGTGCCATGATGTGTTGTAGATTTATAGTTTTTGCTGAGACGGGTCAACTGGGGCCAAGATGGTGAGTGATACAACCTCTTAATGTTTATATGTTTTAACAAGATTATAATACTAATATATTTGAAACGATTATGAATGGTTTAATCTTAGCTATACAAATTATTTAGTTGGTGTATTTAGTTTGTGATATTTAATTGGTTTTTATGTAATATATTTGATCGTAAATGAGATATGTTTATTTTAAAGTAATTATAATTATTATATTTGAGTGTGCCAACTATAGAATCACATACTAATAATATACATTGTAGTAAGTTTATCATCAGATTACAAATTAATATGAGTAGAATTTACCAAATATTTACACCTCAAAATCACATTACATGATGTATATAACTGCATAAATATATTCGTACATGTTTTTTTACTGTAAGATACCAAACATTCAACCAGAATCCTAGTATAAATATATAGTTTTCTCACCTTTCCTTCACATTTGTTTTACATATGATATTACATTAAAAATAATCAAACAATTCAAACAATTTAAAACACAAATTATTTTACCAAAATGTATTTATGACATATAAATACATTTTACCAAAATGTATTTATGACATATAAATAAATTTTACCAAAATGTATTTATGACATATAAATACATTTTACCAAAATGTATTTATGACATATAAATAAATTATATAAAAATTTCCATAGTTACAAAGGTGAAAAATATTATCAAAATATTTTTTTTAAATAAAAAATAGTTTGGAATCTAATTATTTGGTTGATCTCTTCATACTGGAAAATTTAAAACTTGTTTTAGTAAACAAGATTTGCACTGTTTATTAAATTAGTCTTTAAAATGTTTGAATTAAAAAAAAATCTAGGTGTTTTTATGAGAGTCTATCAAAAAATTAATTGTATGAACAAAAGTGAAATAAGGCATTATTTCAACGTCAACTTGAAATATAAGAATTTCTGTAACAATAACATTGTCCTATGAAAGTGTAAAAGTAACACAACCATTAAACAAAATTGAGCACTCCGTATTACTACCTGCTCAGGTTATACGCAAAAACTATCTTAATATAGTGTCATGAATATCTATATGTTTTAGTGTATTTCGTCGTCATTGATAATAAATCTAAAAATGTAAGATACAATTATCATAGATTTAATTTAAAATGTTTGAAACAACCGTTTTTATCCAACCCAGTTTTAAACTAGTATTTTACTCAGCTAAACATGGGTATAAAGCTAATACATCTTAGCCCCTTTATTCTCTACCATTAAGTAAAATAGTAGCTTCGGAAAAACTATTATAAAATCAATTTATGTTAAGTTTTATTGTTATATTGCTCATTCATTGGAAATTGTATAACCTATATTTAAAATTGATTTTTTTTATTACAATTGATAATGTACCATAGATACACAATTTATTGTAAAAAGAATTTTATTTTAGGTTGTGTTTCGTGACAAAAATAAAAACCCAATTTCCTGTTGAGCACGTTGAACCGTGTTTTTTCAGGCAATATTTATATTTTATATCCCTTATATTTAAACCTCCCCCTACACTTCCCAACCCCACAGCTTTTTTTATCCATATATTCACGCCTTTGCTACGTTTCTCAATTTTCCCACAGTTTCCTCGACCGTCCTGATGTCTACATCGAATGTGGCTTTTGAAAATAGTTTACGTTCCATCTCGACAACAAAATAAAGAGATCAATATTCAGAGCCCTCCTCTAAGAGAGGCCAGGATATCATATTCTGGAGAGCCTGGAGGAAACCATTATTCTACCACAAACAAAGAACAAGTTTTGTTGGTAGAACTAATGTGAATGAAAGGTGAGGAAATCATAGGCTTAGAGTGTGAGTTTGGTCAAATGTTAGGTATGAGAGAGTAAATTTTTTTTATAAAACTTCTTTAATATAATCGTATATTATGTAATGAAATTTTGAGGAGCAAACTTTGATAAATCCTATTCATTTTAATGTGTCATATATTGATAAACGTACTACCGGCTGCATTTTAGTTGCGTCCCAAAATATATTTTTTAAACTAAGTATGTCCCTCTTTAAAAATTGTGTTACACAAATTGCTTCTTTGTTTAAAAAAAAGTTGACTTTAAGCTATAATTCATCAATCTAAATGCTTACCTGTTCTTAAATCCCTTATTTTATATAAGTATTATTAGTCAAATCAATTAAACAACGAGACATTGTGTATTTAAAATTTAAAGTTTATATAAATGAGTACATCTTGTAATTTGCCTGAAAAATAATTGCAAATTTTTAATTTTATATGGTTTTGCATTCAACACTGACTATCCACTTTTTGTTCAATGGTTAATATTTGTAACATATCATTTTGATAAATGTAAATTGAAATATTTCACTAATTTCATACTTCAAAATTTGTTCTCTCATGCTTCACTTCATTTTTATCCTTTAGTGTTCATTTTTACATTGGAAATGCACTGGACGTTTTCTATTAACTAAAAAATGTTCGGGCGTGCTTAGTATAGCATTCAATTGGAATGAATAGATTTGCAACAATCCGTAGGGCGTTGTGTAGCTAGAAATTGATCTGCCCAGACGCGGGGTGGAAATGTTGCATATTCTGTTCCGTACGTTTATAAAATGTGGTCAGTAAAATTATTAGCACCGCGTCTTACTACCCATTCGGGTTATACACACTTACGCTAATGTGTAATGGTAGAGTGATTGTGAGATGAAATGGAGGACCTACAGTTTAACGTGGAATCCGAACCACGGTGGAGGCCTGGCATTCCTTACATTCACAAGTTGTGATTAATACAAGTCTTGTCAGAGGTGAAGGAAGGGTTTGGCAATCAGATAGATCTGTGCCAGGGCCGAGGATTGAACCCCGGACCCTCAGCACAGAAGTCAGATACCTTACCCCTAGACCACCAGGTCACAGTTTGTGGTCAGTAAAGATTTTTAGTCTGTCATTGTCGGGATGGATCGCCATGAGGTAATCAGTAAAGCAGTCGTCCACGTCGCCAGGATTTATTAATGGTAGTCCGAAGAAGTATTTTGAAAATTGTCCAATTTCGGAATATGTAGCCTTATATTCTTGAGTAAGTCGGTGACCTGGAGGTCTGGGGGTAAAGTGTCAGACTTTTGTGTTAAGGGTCCGAGGTTCAAACCCCGGTCCCGGCGGCACATATTTGTTTATCAATTCCTTCCTTCAACTCTGGCAAGTGTGTGATTTCATGCTTTGTGAATGTGTGGAATGCCAGGAGCCCAACTGTAGTTCGGAACCCACGTTAAACTTTAGGTTCCCTCTGCTTTCCACCATCATCATTCTCACCTATCATCCTACCATCTGGGGATAGTTTAATTAGCCTTTATGATGTCCCCACCTCAGAAATAAATTCCATGAAAGCAGAGGTGTGGATAAGGTCGAATGTCCAGATCTAGAGCAGTAGCCCCACCACCATATTCTTGAGTAAGGTTTATTTGTTGAATTCTCCTCCAACAACTTTTACCTAAATGAAATCTACAACCTTTGATGATTTTTGGAGGTAATACTCATCACACAGCTTGATGAATAGCCTCTTCAAATTCAATCAATACTGTATATGGAGCCAAGTCCAAACCAAATACACGACATTTTAAAATTAAGTGTCGAAGAAACGCAGTGTGTTTGCGGTTTTGATTAAAAGCAAAAAGAAGACCAAAGCAGGGTCAATGCCATCAGTATTTACTGCCTATTGTGATAAATATTTGCAAAAACAGCTTTGGATGTACATGAAACGTTTTGTACACGTAAATGCCTCCATGCTGTTTAAAAAAACTTAAAGTTTGTTACCGAAGAAAAAAGAATTTTATTTTGCTATCATTAACTATAATAACATTTCTTGCCTACTCGTCTTAATATCCAATTTTTCCAAAGAATAATGCAGTTCCTCTATTGTTTTTGGTAGTGTGGGTAGAATCGAAGAGCAAGCGTGGTTAATTAAAATATGAAACCTAATGGACATGCCATGAAGGTATCTGATATGACATATTGTAGTAGGACGTAGTTCGTTTGTTGACCAAAAAAATTTGGTACATAGTTAATTGGTCTACTTAGAATTAGCGGGACGCAGTTCATATATTTCTTATCAGAGGATTCAAACTAAGGATGTAATTCCGATTTTGCGGTGTTACCATATTATTAGTATATGAAACATTCAAATATAATAATAAAAATAATAACAATAATCTCCATAGAAGGCTAAACAATTGAATCCAAATAGCTTGCCTTAATAATTTGGTTTCGTATAGCGTTATTTATTTTTTGGAGTAGAACCAAAATATAAATTTAAGATAAACATCCATAGCCTATATTTTATTTGCTTTAAAATAACTTACATTAAAGCCAATAAAAGAGCAAGATCTAGGCAAACCAAATAAATAATCCTTATATCTAAGATTCAACAATTCCAAATTGTTTCAAAAATTGTTATTTACTGGGTCTTTTAATTCACCTAATTTTGTGAAACTTATAACTTGAAAACGTAATAAAAAAAACTAAAACAAGTCTCAATTTTCATATACGGATCATTTCAATATTTATGTAACGTAAACACAATCGGTGTGAAAATAACACATTCACACAGAAGCACTCATCCATATGTATATTCATAAAGTTTGTTAGTATGTGCTTATGTACATGTCAGTAATGAGAGTAATTCTTCTCCTGCGTGGCCTTGTTGGGTTTTTTTTATTTTTATTTTTCAACTAGCACCCGCCAATATACCCCCCCTTCTCCACGTGTACGGTCAAACAATGACTGGTATATGGTACCACCTGAATTATAAACAATTTGTCTGTAAATTGCACACGCAGGAGGACAGCGTATTGTCCAGCTGGTAGGTCGAGAGCTTGCTCCCTGCGGGTGAACTGAAATGACAGTGGCGTGCCAATAAAGGAAATGCATATTTCATTCGGTCCTACCTGCTCTTGGCAAATCTCTCTCTCTCTCTCACGCTATCTCTCTCTCTTTGAATCTGTCTCATTCCCTCTACGTGTTTAGGAAACAGTGACCTAAGGGTCATGGTGCATTAGAATGCATCACACATAAGATATAATACATTTTTGTTTATTTTTATTTTTTTAGCACCACGTCTTACTACCCATTCAGGTGGTACGCAT
>CABFWB010000057.1:280199-293908 GCA_902151455.1 Timema bartmani
GGGGTGCAGGGGAGGAAGGGGGGGATCTTAATCTGTTATGCCACAGGTGTCAGTAATTAGTTTATATCAGTTTCTTTATTAACAAATGAATACAAATGTTTATGGATAGTTATATATTAAAAGTGAGTTGTTAAATTTAAGCAACCCTCCCTCCCCAGTGTTTCAGGAGATACGTCTAGGGGCGGTGAGATGGATGGTGTTGGGGTGTTCACGGCCATGTGTACTACTGAACCGAAGGGCGAATCCCTAGCCCTGGCAGTTCCGAAGATACTTATGGGCTTGCTAGGGGGAAAGAGGTTGTTCCTTTAGGCTAAGCGCTATAAGTAATTCTAATTAGCTTATGTGTTAAACGAATGTTTGATTTATATCCATGAGAAAGTTCACCTCGCTCGGTGTAGTGGTTTTTCAGCTACGGAGATTCGTCTGGGGGCTATCGGGGGAAGCTGGGGGGTTGGTTTTGGGTGGGTTCGAGGTCCAGCACCTTTGGGTATCCCCCAACCAAAGGGCAACTCCCTAGCGTCGGTGGTTCAGGAGATACGTCTGGGGTCAAGAAGGGGAGTAGGGGGATTGTTTCAGGTTAAGCCTTATAAGTAATTTTAATTAGCCTATATGTTAACCAAACGTCTGAGTTTTACCCATGATATATTTCAGCTCAATCGGTGAAGTGGTGTTTGAGTGAAAGGGTAATGTGTATTTATAGCACATAACACAATGACAGAGTGATTTCTTAGTAGTATAGTAGTAGATATAATCAGAATATTCGTCATAAGCAGGGGCAGTTTATGACATGCCATCTTTTTAATTAAAACAAACAGACAAGGCTCATACGTAAACACATTATGTCCATGAACCTCTAATTGGGGGAATCTTTTTTATAGGCAGTTTTGGTCATTTTTCTCATTTTAGAAATTTAGTTAGTTTTTTATGTGCGTATTTTTTTAGCCATTTTATGTTATGTAATATAATTATATTTTTAAATAACATTGCTGCTTATTCATGACCACTTAAACATCAGTTTTTTTTTAGAAATGAGAAGATTTTATATATTTAAAAT
Organism: Timema bartmani; assembly: GCA_902151455.1. Taxonomy (NCBI): domain Eukaryota; kingdom Metazoa; phylum Arthropoda; class Insecta; order Phasmatodea; family Timematidae; genus Timema; species Timema bartmani. The sequence goes on from CABFWB010000057.1 coordinate 281,254, forward strand.
AGAAATATACATTTTTTACTTGTGAGGTTAGAAAATCAATATTACTGGTGAAGCAATACAGCTTAGCTGGGAATTAATGGATTGAAAGGGTAAACTATTGCTTCTGGCTCATATTTATGAAAAACTATGTTCATATTTATCTTAATGTACACATGGACTTAGTTGCTAAAGGCAGGGGTGGGGTGGAGCGGGAACGCCATTCCAGCACGGCTGTTCGTGGAAAAATATTAAATTAAATCAAATAAACTCTATAGCTGTTTTTTATTTTTATTTTGACAACAGCTCTTATATTCCAAAATACTTGAATCCTTTGTTAAACTGTACCAAGCTTATACCCTGCATTTCAGCTGAATGTCAGCGTGGATTCAGTCACATGAATATTATAACATCACCTACTCAGACAAAACTTACAATATCACATGTCTCAGCCCTGATGTTCATTAAGCTTCACGGCCCCAATGTAAGAGAGTGGTATCCTGAGCCTTTGTGAAGACATGTTTAATCAAACACCGCAGCGCAGATGACACAAAGGATACGACACGCTAAACCTGACCTTAAGGACGAGGAGAAAGACAAAACGTTCGTCAAGTTTTTTTGATTAATAGCTTATTAAAAACTAATAGGCAGCACAGTAATGTTATCTTATCTATCGAATAGGTAATTTTACTTGTTTTGTAAGAGTTTTAATTTATTTTCATTTATATTTGATGAGATTTAATATTCCTTTAACCTATCAGTAATGTTCTTGTATTAAAAATATTCAAAATATTTTTTTTTAGTAAAGTTTTATACTATGCAATTCTAAGATAAATAATTGATTTTATACCAATATTATGTTAAAACTTTTTTTTCATTCTATGAATCAATAAATTCTGATCAAAGTTACTGTGCTTTATGCGAATTCTTGGAATTTCAGGGGAAGTGCGCTAAGTAAGTTACTTCCTTAGTAACCATTAAAAAGTGATCCAAATAGCTTCCAGAGGGAATTATGGTTTGTGAAATTTTTTAGTCTCCGGCCCCAAACAGCCCCCTTCAACTTTGGGGGGGGGGCTATGGCCTTGCATTATGGCACTGCTTAATTTACGAATACACCACTGGCTAAAGGTATTTTATGGCAAAGGTACATTATAGTCCACAGTAATATAAAGTGAATGTTTGATTTAGTCGTATCCATTCATTCTGTTAGCAGAAACAAATAAAATATTGTTCCAGGAAAAACATAAATTTTTTTTCACATGGTGAATGAATATCTTTAATATGTGTCCTGGAATTTAACGACAGATTTTTTTTTCTCTTAGTTTAAAAAGGTTTTCATCAAATGGTAATAATTCAATGACTGATATTCAACAACTGTTGATATCGTCATGGGAAGAAAATTAAACTATGTTTATACTGGAGTTATATTTTATTTGTTTTGGTTCAAAAAAAAGTTTTACTATAAAAAACTGCAAACCCATTGGACTCTTCTTGCGGTCTTTACACTCCCACCTTAAGGAAAGCACAAGCAAAACATCTTGCTGAGAGTTAATCCCCAATAGCTCAGTTTCCGATGAATCGGGCAAAGAGAGACTGATGTCATTTTCCATGAGTCCACAGTTGCATATTCACATTAATTATAAATAAACAAGATCCCATAATCCGTCTTTGTGATAGATTAACAAGGTATAAAACTATATACGAGTCTACAACAGAGACTCGCGTACACTATATTGTAAACGCTGAAATAGATTAAGGTCTCTCATTAATACTAACTAGAGCTTAATCAACACATTTTGACAAGAAGCTCACACATCCAACTAATTAGCGTTTTGACTTCATCTGATTGATGATCTAATTAAGTGTTACCATTAATACAAAACTGTGTTTACTTGATAATTTTTACTTTAGCTATTCATATGCCTTTCTACCGCCTCTGTAGTATTACGGTCAGAGTTTCTCGCTACAAATCCAGAGGTCTCTGGATTGATCCCCGGTGCTTCCAGATTTGTATGTGAAGCATTGAGTGTAACTGGATTCATCTCAACATCGTGAGGACAAATGAGGAACTACTTGAAAGGAAAAAGTAGCGGCTCAAGTTTGGAATACTGAAATTTGTTGTGCTGATCACGTGACACACTATCAACAGAAGTTGGACATATCTTCACCAGCGCACGGTGGCCATTCGGCTGCTATGGCTCGATTGAAGGCTGATACCATAAAGTTTTTATATGCCTTTTTTTTAAACACCACCATATTTACTATCTAGCTTAAAATGTAATTTCAGAGAAAGAGCCCTTGATAAATTTACAAACATTTTTGCAGCCAACATTGAGAGAATTTTACTTTATTACTGTTATTGTATATACATTGATAATATTTATCAAAATTTACAGCTGCAGATCACATTACTTGACGTATGTATACGAGAAATTAGATCTAGTAGCTTTCCTTAGGGTTAACTAACTCCCTTCCTAGAAAATTTGGATTTAAATTTGCACTCTTGTAAATAAATGTTAAAACCTTACACTAAGAAATGTAATTTTTTTTATCAAATTTAGTATTGTATTATGAATCAGGAGAGTGGGGATGTTTTCTCCCCCCCAGGGGAATGGCAGCGACATTATTCTTAATCCGTCAAGCCTGGCTGGGTTCAAACCCATGAATATAGAGTCCTGAGGCAAGCTCTTTACCCAAATACCACAGGTAAGATTAATCATATAACTATTTTTCCGGTTAATCGATCATTAGAGGCTCTTTTAAGGTGGGAGTGTAGAAAATGTGAGTTAAGGCCAGTGTTTTTTTTTAAGTTTTCATAGCAAAATTTTTTATTTGCCAAAATAAATAAAATATTGCTCCAGTAGAAACAGAGAGGTTAATTTTCTTCACATGGTGATATCAACAGTTGTTGAAAATCTGTCATGATTATAGCAACATTAAATGAGAAACTTTTTAAATTAAGAGAAAAAGTTGGTCATTAAGTTCCAGGACAAGCTAGACAGGTATTAAACAACTGTTGATCTCTCCGTGTGAGGAAAATTAAACTATGTTTCCAAAGGAAAAATATTTGATTTATTTTGACCAAATGAAAATGTTTGGTATAAGAATTACAAAAATACTGCCCTTAGCACGCGTTCCCACATTTCCACCTTAAATGTCTGCGACAACCCTAGTAAGAACTACCATATGATCTGTATTCATAATTAGAACTATCAACACAAAAGCTATTGACGACAAATAAGTGGGTGAAGGTTAGAAGAAAATGCATCCATATTACCGTGGATAGGGGAATACAAAAATCACATGGTAGCAAATTAAATGTGAAAAATCACTCCCTTTACACCCTTAAAAGACTCAAACTTTTACCACAATGTCAATTCCAACCAACACAAAATATATGTCTATTTAGACACCCATAAGAAAAGACAGAACATAAACATTAACATAAATTTATTTTAGTTACTAATTTATTCAAAGTTTATAGGACTACTATACTGTTTTTTAACATTACTTTTAACCACTGTAATTAATATTTCTAAAACAACGAGTTTGACTTGAAATATTCTGCGGTGAATTTTATTACAGTATGAAAATAATTTATTAATTTTTGAATTCCTAACAATTCAATTAAAAAATGTAATTACCAGACTGGAAGGTTTGGTTTAAATCACGCCTCTACTTTTATGAAAAAAATCGCATATGGCAATTAATATAATCATAAAATGCCGATAGCTCGTTACGTATTCAAAAAAAATGCCAAACTCATTTTTTTTTTTTTTGCCTGGCCTACATATTACAACTAAAAATACGTTCAATTAAAATGAGAGCTTTCAATATTCGTAAACANTATATATATATATATATCACGTTAAGCCCTTAAATTATTACCAACTTATGTGGGTACGGTTGAGGAAATTTGATTCGGAGACGGTGCTGAAATGTATGTGATTACCATTTTGATACTCACATGGGGAAAACTATCCCCAAAATGCTTTCAATCAAGATTTTAATCTCGACCTCTCTATCGCCATCAATCCAGTCAATTGTGAGCTTGACTTCTTAGATGATGAGACCATCAATGTGGGTAGTAACATATATTGAGCACAAAATTAGAATCAACACCAAAATGGAGAAAAAAACACAGTACATACTTTCTCTAGAAACGTACAGTTTAGAATGATGATGATTTATGACGTCAACGCTCAGTGAATTAACGCAAACTTCATCGCGAAGCGAAGTGTAGGCGAGAGAATAGTGTTAGTGAACTCTTGAAGGAGGTTAGGTTAAGGGTGGAAGGGTAGAAGTTCTCAAATAGCGAAAGGCCGTCCTAGGACAAATAACCCCCGTGTAGCAACATGATGAATTACTTTATTATGCTCGCACTGGAGCTCACAATGGAGTCCCCAAGATGGCCGCCAGGCGCATACTCGCGAGAGAGACAGAACTGGCGTGGCTGGAGACAGTTGAATAAAACACTTTGGTTTTGTCGCTATCCGGAAACAGAAAAGGACACAACAGGGTGCTTCCACAGATGAACAAGTTTAAGACTATTTAGTTCAGCTACTTTAAAAATAAGGCTTGTACAGTATGTTATTGTAATCTATAAACTATTTCATAGTTTACAAATACTTAATATGTACTAAGATATTTAGCATAAAATACAGGCATAAAAACATAGCTGTGCATAAAATACAGTACTAGTTTATTTCTAGAAAATTAGAAAATTAAACAGAAAAATACAATTTGAAAAATCAGTCCCCTAGTGAACCCAACTGAGATTCGAACCTTGTTCCATATATCACAGACAATCTAGCATATTGCGATCCTGACACCACAGGCCGTGTGAGCACGATTGCATGTATCACGTGTGAAAAACACTACAAAAAACTTTCTTGTCGTTAAACAATTAATAATACACATAAAATTAACTACACAAACGGATTCATTTTTGAAACTTTTCAAACTCCACGAATCGTCTAAACAACGAGAAATGCAAACACAGGCCTCAGTGATCGCATGGCCTTGCAATAAACTGGATTACCGACTAGGGGAAGATCGGGGTTCGAAGCTCGGTTGGGTGTAGAGATGGTGATTTCTCCTAAAAAAAAATCCCATTCTTCCTCCACGAAAAAGGAGGTACACCTCCTCTAAATTCAAACCTATTCATCCCTAACATATTATCGCTATCAGCTCATATGTGGATAACACGAACGAGTAGCAAAAATACGTATTTACAATATATTTATGTAAATATATATTTTATCACCACGTCTCACTACTCGTTCGGGCTATTCACATATGAACTGACAACTATAATGTGTTAAGAGATGAAAAGGGTTAAATTTAATAGAAGTGTACCTACATTTAAGAGGAGAGAAATGAAAAATTTTCAGGAAAAACCACCTGACTGAACTTCGAACTCCAATTTCCCCATATCCCAGGCTATTGTGAAAACTATGCCTCAGACCAGTGGATCACCGAAGCGTCACAAAGAGGAAATACAGTTGATTTCCCCCCGAAATGGTGATTTCATGCCGCGTTTGGTGTTGGCCACTCTAGGCTAATAGCACAGCACAACATAGTAACATTGGTTTGAATCCTAGAGGAGAAAAAAACTGTTTTTAATTGGTACGTTTGATTTTTGGCTACATTTGTTTTTTAGCTCACTAGAAACGCTAATAATCCAAGCTGTGTTTGACGTGAATGCGATTTGAAATATACTATCTAAATAACCGTTTTAAATAAATAAAAACAAATTGAGGCCATAGTTCAGATGCATACACACTGTAGACTTAGTTAGGGTAAAGAACCGCATAATTAGACTAATGACAAATTAATAGAAAAAATTATCCTTATTATGCTTGGAGAGGGAGAGAGAGAGAGTTGGAAACAATTGAATAAAATCCACCCTCAGTTTGCCCACCTACTATTTAAACATAAGCCTACCTGTACCTGTAAACCAGATCAGCTGAGAATTACGCCAATGCGGGTGTTCATAGTCTTTAAAAACCATGATATACTATTGCATCTTAGATAGCAGCGTCACAATTTTGTTTGACGGCCTATTTAAATGAAGCACAATAGAAAGAATATACCTTTTCCTTTCCGAATGCAGTTTACGTCCTAGTTTATAAATTTAGCCCTGCGTCTTACTAACCGTTCGGGTTATACGGTTAAGTACTAATTACGCTAATGTTTTAGGAATTGTGAAGGTTGAATAGAGGAAGTGAACCCGCATTTGCATGGAGGGAGAGTGGAAAACATTTTAGTAAAAACCACCCCCAGTTCACCCGGGCGAGATTTGAACCTCGATCTTTCCGTCCTCAGCAGTCTATCTCAACACAAAACCAGCGCGTTAGCTAACCACACCACCGAGATGGGTTACGTCCTAGTTGAGTTATTACCTTTTTGATGATTGACAGTAACAGGACTAAGGCGTTTAATTTATACACATAATGGCATTCTGGGAGGAACAAATTTCTGCGTCATCGCATCGAGCAGACGGTAAGCAAATCTGGGTCTTCTCCATCCAACTCACCCCTACTTCCCAGCGAGGCGTCGAGTCTGATTAGGCGCTCTTCTTGTAATGGCGCCCTTGGTGGTCGTTTTGGTTCTAGCTCCTACGTTGGTCCGGGCATTGGTTTGTTCCCAAGAGGCTGTAAGGAGGATTTGCCATGTTAATATGCGGGCCATACGGACCGGTACCGATACGCGCATAGTTAATGGACGCTACACGTTAGAGTGAAGCCTAATTCACACGTTAAACGAAGATAAAGAGAAGCGTCTGCTTTTATGGCACATCAATCCATATTTTAGAAGAAATGTTTGTTGATCCATGATGCTTTGAAACACAAAATGGAAACAGCTGTATGTTATATTTCATTTTTTTTTATTGGCTAAATAGCCCTTTTAAGATTAAATTAACGATGTATGCTTTCAAATCATCGTATTGCGCAGATAAACAAATCAAAAACTAAATAGAGCAACACACAAGCTTTCCATTAATATACGTTGCCTACCAGTGACATCACGGCAGGTCAAGATAAGGTTGCCCCTTTTAATGAGTTTGTGTTTTATTCAGCGAGTTTTAAAGATATAACGTTGAAACTAAAATCATAAACTCTTGAATAATTATAAAAATAGTCCTACAGAGTCACAAAATTATTATTTTATCTTTAAATAGCTTTTTGTGTAACGGTATTTTTTTGCAAATCCTTTACAAATTAGGCTATTTGGCTTAGGCACTAAAATTGACCTTAGGCTTCTTCCTAACGGGATGTAGATTTTAAAAAAAGTCGTGGTAACATAATATCTAGAATACGAAACAAGAAAAGTGTGAATTTCAAAGGCTAGTCAATGTTTTCAAGGCGCAAATGGTAGGCCTATAATGACTATGTAAACTCGTCAGAGGAAGAGGGGGAACTGTTATCAGTAGATAAACAAGAGGCCTTGCAGGGTGAAATGCTACTTTTATTCCCTCTACTTATATTTGGTACATTGGTGTATAAGTGTAATATTCCTTGGACTTCTTAGGCGTGTCAAGTTTAAATGCAACAGACTTCACAAAATAGCTTTTAAATCCCAAGGTAAGCAAAGTCTTTAACAATTTATTTCATATTTACTCACAACATCATTAACAGGGCTACCACTATTTACTTAATACAAAATTCCTTGTATTCTCCAGGTTTTTCAGAATTAATTCCCATTTTTTTTCTATACATTTTAGATACCATAGAAGAATGCAATTTAGTGTTTCATAAAACCCGCCTTGGTGGCGTAGTTAGCTAACACTAGTTTCGTGTTGATCTAGACTGCCAAGGACGAAGAGATCAAGGTTCGAATCTCACTTGGGTGAACTAGGAGTGGTTTTACTGTATGGTTTTCCACTTTCCTTCCACGCAAATACAGGTTCTCTTCCTCTATAATATATCCATCCTTCCTAATGTGTTTAACTAGTACTTGAGCGTATAGCCCGAACGGGTAGTAAGGAACGGTGCTAAATAACATTTTTTGCCCCTAAATTTGAATTTTGAGAAGTCAAGTCATTGGTGTCAAGAACAGGTCAGTTTGACCTTGACGGGAAAATGTATGCAGTTTCTACGCAACCTCCAATATTTCAAAGAGAAGAAAATTGGATGGTTTATTTATTTGAGGTATTTAACACGCGCTTTCTGAACGTTCTGATTTTATCAGTACACGGCTTATGAATTAACTTAAATCTAGAACAAACACAACATCCAGCCCCCTGTCCGTTTATTCATAAGTGTGAAACCAATAATAACCAACCAACCAACCAATAATATTTTCTTTTTAGCGCCGCGTCTTAATACCATCGAGGGTTATACACTTATGTACTAATTACGCTAATGGTTTAAGGGATTAGGAAAGCCACCAGCAGGTTTCCACTAATAATAGATTTTTCAAACATGCTAGCAAATGAACTCGGGAACCTTAACTCTGTATAAATACATGCTACCGACTGAGCTAAGCTGTCGGACAGGATGGTTTACAAACGTGGCGTTTGAGCGGGGTAGGGGAGGGCGAGTATATAATCAGCGCACTTATTTTATTTATATAGTCTGGTTTTTCTTCTGAGTATAAGCGTACTACTCAAATCTTGCAGTTTAATGTCCCAAACTCACAAAAAAATTTTTTTTTATGATTTTCCCGGTGTTTTCCGTGTTTTTTTCCAGACAAGAAAGTGCCTTTAGTTTCCAGGCCACTCCCATTTTAAAGCTGCATAGCAACCCTGGTTAAACTCAACTGTCTGCTTAAATTTAGCTTTGTTGGCGCGTACACACTGATTTGAGTGTTTTTATTATTTTATTTTACCAAGTCTCACAAGCAGATGTCTTGTGAAATTAAGAAAGCTAAAACTATTAAATGTCGCACTGAGAAGACAACATGGATTTCACTGATATTCTGTGATTGGTTCATAGCTCTTCACATGACCATGTTTATGCTCCAATTTTGTTTTTTGGAGAGCGCTTGCCTCTATATCATCTAGACTCGTGACTCACTTTATACTCATTGTTTACGAGTGGTGACATCAATGGCTTTATTGCAATGTACTACACTGTTGTGTTTTTTAATATAAAGAGAAACTGCTTACGGTGACTCGATAAAAGAATCCCCCACCATGTATTATTATTATTATTATTATTATTATTATTATTTACTACGTGTTCTGTCTTGCGACAGGTCCATTCAATTTTTTCAGTTAACTCCACCAATGCTCCCTGTCCTTTGCCTCCTCCTCCATCTCCCAGAATTTTCTTCTTTCCTTCAAGTCATCTAATATTTGAATCCTCCTCCTGGCTAAGCTGCTCTTTCCGTCAACATTTCCTTCTATGACATCGTGCAGGAGACATTTATTCCCAAGGATGTGTACGATCCAGTTTTCTCTTCACTTCTGTTTTCACTCACTCTTCTTAGGACGTTTTAATTGGTCACCCTGTCTGTCCACCTGATCTTTTCAAGTATTTATTTTACCTCTTCCTAAGAGTCTAACAGCATATCAGCAGAGAAGAAACTTGAACTCTTAGGAAGATGAAAAAAAAAAAAAAAAAAANTGTGGTGCTGAAGGAGATATGAGGGGAACAGGTGGACAGACAGGGTGACAAATGAATAATTCCCCGAGAGAGCGAGTGAAAAAAGAACCATTTTGCATGTGATCTTCGGTTCAAAGCAAACCAGATCAGGCACATACTTAGGAGGAACAGTCTTATGCGTGAGGTCATAGAAGGAAATATTGAGGGGAAGAGGAGCTTGTGAAGGAGGATTAAAATATTAGTTGACTTGAAGGAAAGAAGAACATTCTGGGAGCTGAAGGAGGAGGTAAAGGACAGGGCACGTTGGTGTTCTTAGTTTACTGAATGAAGCTGTCGTAATACAGAATGTTAAATAATAATAATAATCATTAGAATTATAATATAAATTACAGTATGTGTGTGTGGCCTTGTATAACTATTCTTGAACCTTGTTTATATATAATTTATCAGCCAAGTTTTATTTATGAGTGATCCGATTTATACGTGTTTGTTTGAAACCAAATGGTTTCTTGATTATCTTACACATTGTTCTAACACTAAACACTTAACACTTTCACAGTTTTCTTTTACTAATTCTAGTGAAGGGTTTGATCATATGAGCTCAACTTCTCGTAGACATCTCTAAAAGATTGAACCATTATTGCTATTATAAATGCTTTAAATAGAGGTGGATCGAAGAAATATTGACGTAACAAGTATTTCTCCTACAAATATAGGTGTGCCACCAAAAGGTTGAATGTGAAACTGTTGTGTCACTATATTGTTGCGAATGTCCCCTAAATATCCCAATAAAAACATATTAAATTAATGGTCACCATGTGAAAGTAAATTTAATTACCTAGCTTCTTCACTTTTATAGTGTTAAAGTATTTTTTGAAATATTTATATAACTCAAATTAACCTTATCCGATATTTTAGTTAGTGTTGCATTGATATTAAGTTCATAAGAAAAATCATATTTTCCTTGTAAAATATCTTTAAAATTTTGTCTACAGTTCTATCTTCCTTCGTATGAAGAGTTTTATAAAATACTTTTTTTATATTGAGATGATAATTTTTTGTCATTTTATTCGAGTTGTTTTATTTTTATATGTATTAATATATTTATACATATATATATTTATTCATATACTTATATTTAATTTATATATACATATATTTAATTATTGATAATATATATCAAATCGAGGGTTACAGATCCCAGTGACGTATGAATACTTTAAAGTATATCTTATAGCTCTTCTAGCGGTTAGATTAAGCTATTCCAAAGAAAATAGGATTGTAATAATATATGTTATCATACAGTGAACTGTTTAGTCTGTGTTAATATTTTAAGGTGGCAAAATAGTTAATTTATTTTCAACGTCTGTAACACCAACTTAACTAACTCGAAAGACTACAAAAGTAAATTACAAACTGGTGATGATCAATTCTACTAAATATCAAGCTTATCTAGTCTAACTTTCCTGTAAAAGGGATATAGGGGGTTTGAGTCTTAGCTGGATGTACATAAGCCGGTCTTTCCTAAATGCTTTAGTACTGTCACTCCACGCAAATGTTGATAAATTCCCTTTAAATTTTACCTTCCTTATTTTTAATTCATTAATTACTGTGGTTAAATGCGTAAAGACAGAATGGGTAGTAAAACGAAAATAGAGAAAGAGAAAAAAGCGGCCATTTTTGTTTTAGTGGCGATCATTAGTACAAACTTGTCAAATAAACGCGCCATGGCTTTACACAGCCGGCTGGCACGTAGCCCCAAAAAGGGGAGGAGGTGGAAGAAAGGTGGAAGGGGTCTGGATATCTTCTCTTTTAATATACTACAATATTAGATTAGCTTAAAATTAAAATATACATTTTCTAGATGTTGAAATGAAAAATAAATAAATGATATTAATGTATTATAAATATTATCATTAAACTATGAACTACTGTAATACCTGTTCCATGCAACGTTTAAGAGCGTTTGTGCCATACAACCGCCAAAGATGTTGCTTTCAGTTGTAGGTTGCTATTTTGGGGGAATTTGTGATCAATTCATACGTCATGGACTTTAACAGTTCAATAAAGGGACTTTTTAGGAAATAAAGACGGATCTTTTTTGGCCCAAACTGATAACATTTTACTATTTTATTAGTGTTATTTTATAGGTATATAGATATCATCCATTAAAATTTACAGCATCAGTTAATAAGACCTGATGTTTGAAATAAGCTTTATTTTTTTTCAAGAGAGGTTCTTCTATTAAAATTGAACTTTACATTTGATATCCACAAGCCAACGTTATTTGTACAGAATATGACCGTGCTTTAACCCACCCTTCCCCCTCTACTCACCCACTAAATTTAATCCAGAATACGTACTTGCCCACCGAACTTCTTGTTTTAAATAAAATATGGGAAACATCTCAGTCTTGTTGATCCAAGCTACCACATCTCCTGGAGGGCTGGCTGGTAAAAGAGTGGAGTGCTCGAGGAAATGAAGAGGGGTGGGGGGAGGGGGGATGGAAGGACTGACGTAGCGGGTGACGTGTAGTAGCAAAGACAGGCAGTCAGGCATCTCATAGCTAGCCATCCATCTACCGCGTGAGACACACACCAGCAATATTCGCTTTGTATTACATTTAGTAGAAGCACGATAAATCAAGTCAAACTGAATGGGTGGGTTTACAATAGCGCAGGGAAGGCGAAACTTTTCCGACTTATGGACTAGCTGAATTTTACCATCTATTACTTACTTTTATTAATAGCCATTTAAAAATAAAAACATGTTTAGTATTATTGATTTTATTGAATGGCAAATCAAATTGTGTTTATTTTAATAGTGTCTACATTTTAAGAAAGGACAATTTTTTAGATTGTCAAAGTGAGTGTATTAGACAAGAGTAATTCCAATAACTTGGAGTAAAAACTTTGAAAACAAATAACACCTTTGGGCGGAAAAAAGTCAAATTGATATATATGCTGGGAAAAAAAATATTACATAGAGCCTAATCTTTTCTAGATTGGTTTGAAACATGTTGGTATATTTTGATTGCCAATATTTCTAGACGTTGATTTCACAAAGTTCATTCTGATGAAATGACATTGAATAATATGGCTGTCAAAACAATAACTTAAAAAAAAAAA
>CABFWB010000057.1:313725-324452 GCA_902151455.1 Timema bartmani
ACAACAATAAATCACTTGTTAAAACCACCCTCAGTTCACTCAGCCAAGATTCGGAGCCTCCTCGTCAACAACTAACGAGAGCTATCTGCTAATAACACGCTCGCCAGTCTGGCCACCCAGTCGCTCGCACGCTTGTCAGTCTGGCCGAACCCTAAGGGCCACCACGCACTGGGTGACCAGCCGCACTACCAGCGACCAACAACAAGCTTGTGGTAAATGGGGTATCGCGCACTTGACTGCAGCGACCATCTGGCCACGGCGACCACTGGGATAGCAAGCGACCAGGTGGCCAATGACTGACGTGGCCGGTTGCTTACTTGGTCGCGGAGCAAGTCGCCGGTGTCCAAAGGTCACAGTGGCTGGTCGCGAGGCTGGTCGCGAGGCTGGTCGCTCAGTGCGCAGTGGCCCCAAGGGATAAATTAAGCTGTTCTATACCTTTGGACTTTTTTTTTATTATTAATAGCAGCCTACAGATGAGTGTTTTTTTTTAATTTCAAATTTTTTGAGAATGGCTCCAATGATTTGGTCTAAAATTGATATCTATAGAGTGATTTTACTTCAAAACATTATTATATACTTAGATTTGGGTAAAACTTTGTCAAAGGGTAGTTTATAAAATGAATAATTCCCGAAAATTCGATATATTTGTAAAGTGATTTAACCATTTTAAATTAAATGTATATCTGAGGAGTGTTTAACATGACAAGTTAAACCGTATACTTGTTTTAGGGGGAAAATTTGTTTAACGGTAGTTTACTGATGACCTGTTTTAAAAAAATTAAATATTAAAAAAAATTGGCTCTAGCGATTTCGTTCAAAATACTTATCTGTTAAGTTTTTACACTATTAAAATACATATATAATATGCAACGATTTCGTTCAAAATACTTTCTGTTAAGTTTTTACACTATTAAAATACATATATAATATGCATTTTATATATATTCTAAAAAACAATTAAAATATTTAACTGATGATTGATTTTGTAAAATTTTATATTTTATTAAATAGCCCTAACAATTTTGTTCAAAATTTGTATCGGGGGAATATTTTATATATTTATTAATAAACTATATTTATTTTTCTAAACTAATTAAATTTAATGATAGTTTACTTACGAAAATTATAGATTGTTTGTTATTTGTTCAAGTTTAACTTAAAGATTGAGTTCAAAATGGGTATTTGGGAATAGTTTTTCATGATGAATAAAATTATGTTTATATTTTTACAAATTACAAATAATTATAGGGTGGCTTACAACAACAACAAAAATATACAAAAATTTGAGATAATTTATATAAAAACACTTCTAGACTATTTTGAACCAAATTGTGCAAAGTTTTACTATGGTAAACAAGAGGATGTGCTGTTTTTATTAAGAAAACTTAAGAAAAGAAAATGTGAAGCTACAATACACAATGAAATGAGAAAGTGTGTGCGATTGTATCGAGATATTTATTTTAAATCTTGCCACTAGATTAGGCATATTTAATAATTCTAAACATTTTGAGTTAAGTGAAAATACATTGCAGTATACGGTAAAAATAAATTGAACATTTGTTTATGTTTTTGTGACTTCTTAATATTACTATAATGATGTATTTCTGTTGCGATTTTTAAGAATATGTCCTCCATCTACTTTTGACTACATAGTCTGTCACTTTTGTGATATATGACAGGAATATCGGGGATCGAATCCCGGTCGGCTGTAATGAGTGTGGTTAGTCCAAAATGGTTTTATACTCGTCCTCCATGCAAATGCGGGTACACTTTAAATCCAATCTTCCTCATCTCTAGTTCACTAGCGTAATTAGTATATATGCGTATAACCTGAATATGTAGTAAGACGCTGTGTTAAATAAGTAAATGCTATAGTAATGGAGCCCATATAAGGCGCATGCGCAACTGAGCATAGAGGAAAGGAATTGGAACAGAAGTAGTAATCATGCAAGATTATTTCATTAAGGACTGATAAAATAAATCTTAAATTTCTAAATGCTTGTGTTTCTTATGTTTTCTTATAGGATAATTAAGGCTACAGAGACCTATTTTGGGGAAATATTATCTCAATCATTGAAGGGGAGGCGGAAGAAGGATATTTTTGGTGATAATTGGGCCTTGAATTGAGGTTTAAGGAAACTGTATTTTTAAAGTTATTTGTTAATGATTGATTTTTCAAGTTACAAGTGTCAATTTGTATTGACACCATCATTACTTGTAGGAAAACGAACAAATTTCAGCTCATGAAATATCCAAGATGTATTAAGTGATCATCTTACTAAATTATCTGACTTTTTTAAGACTACTTACTATTGTCTAGTAGGATAGTAGAATTATAGTAGAAATAGCCTTAAAACAAATATGCAGTAGCAAGGGTGCTGCCAACTACTGGATTAACAAAGAGTCTATACAATCTACTACAGAAGATATCTCCTTCCAATGTTTGATGAATTAAAAAGTTGCGAGCTTTTAAAAAGTAAGGATTGACAGTTGGGAATTTTAAAAATTTTGCTGTACAAGTCTAGAGTAGAAGAAGTTTCATAATCGAAAGTACTGTGGTAAGAAGTAATTCTAGAATTTCTTAACTCAAGATCTCGACTCTCCATAAAATTCTTAACATTCAAGCTTTTCCCCAACATTGGGGGTGACAGGTGGAACCACCTCCTCTACTGAATCCCCTTAGTATTTAAGGAAATGAGTGTTGAAACTAATTTTAATTATTTTTTCTATACTATTTTTATTTGGTTCTTACTAATAATAATTCCTGTTTTTTTAAATGGTTATTTCTAATTTGTAAGCCAATATTTATATTTCTAATTTTTTTCAAAGGTATTGACTATGTATAAAAATGAGTTTCATTATTATTTTAAGAATGTATGTTTTCATATATATTTAAAAACTCATATTTTAAATATGTGGTATTTACAATTAATGTTATTTTTGACTGGTGGAATTTAAAATATATTATTTAGCTTTTTTAACTTTACACCACATTTTATTACCCGTGCTATATTTGCACAGATTTATTTAATACATTAGAGAAAGGAGGCCCGAATCCTCAATCCCTTTAATATACCTATCATTTTAGAGATTCGAGATTCATAAAAAGCTCTAAAAAGCAAGGAATTTTTGGGGGGAGGATATGAAATCAAATTTTGGCAAATTGATATAAACCCTAGACTTTGATTTTACTTAAGAAATAAATTTAAAATATTTTATGTTTTTATCTCCTGTGGCAAATTTAAACATATTTTCTACATTTTAATTTTTTACATTGGAATGGTTATTGAAGGAGGAATTTGGGGGGGGGGGTGTATCCCGATANCCCCCCCACCCCACCACCACCGGCTACGCACCTGCTAAGAAGTATTTCGATTACCTCAATTTTACAACAATTTTAAGCAATACATTAAAGGAATATATAGAATTGTGTAGTTGAGAGGGTAATACAATAACAAAAAAAAAAGTATAAAATTATATTAAAGTAATTAATTCAATAATTGATTTATTTTTGTTTATGACGTAAAATACTTAATTAATAAAATAGCATTTATCAGTAGTACCAAACCTTAAACATATTTTTTTAATATTTCCACTTAACCAAAATTGTACATTTTGAAAGATTTGAGGATTTGAATTTAGATTTAGATTTAATATTCAGATTAGAGAAAAATAGGATTTGACCTAACTCTAAAATATAGTTAAAAATAGGGTTTTTTATGGCTAAATGTTTTGTGAAAAAACTAGTCTATATTAAAATGTATGTGTTTATACTTTATGCATGGAGCTATTACAGAAATTTAACTTGAAATGTGTGTACCACAAATAAAGCTTTATATTACTCGAACATGAATAAAACACGATTTCATTCAAAATCGCTTTGAGCTCAACTCTAAGGGAAAAATTTCAACTCAAGCACCCTTATACTATAGTAAAAGTACATTGAGTTTGAGGTTCAAATCTCGGCCAAATGCCATGGCTGTGAGTTAAACAAGTTTTTTTCGCCATAATTTTCATCCTTAGCCTTTACATGTTTGTACGTTTATTTCTAATTACCCTCTGCATCCCTACCCCGTAGATTAAGCAGTCATATATCATACATTAAAGTGTATTAATACATTAGTACTTTAGTGCATCTATAACAGCAAGATATGCGGACTACCGACTTGGTATTAGAAGCACGTTACTTGATCCTAACCGGGTGCACTTGTGGCAGAGAATAAAAAGCTTGTCTTGTATTTTGCTAGCCCTAACCAGTTTGTTCGTTTTGGTGGTTACTGGAGGTCAGGGTTGGAATATTGGCTGGGTATACTGAGGGTATTTTATTTCTAAGTCGTTCCACACTAACCTTTTCACTAAAATCAAGGTATATTTCATCAAATTTATATCTCCATCTTTATCCCATTAGTGTAGTCAAAATCAGATAGCCTGGAAAGTGCAAAACGTATAGGAGAAATACATTTTTTCCTAAACTCTCTTCAAGGGAATGTTGGTATTTCCTTCAAATTAATTTTATTTCATATCCTTAGTTTAGTTATTTTAATATTTAAATATGCCAAGTGGGCAGTACAAAATAATAGACACTTAAAAACTAAGTTTTTAGGTGAATTTATATATATATATATATTTACAAAAACATACATATATATTTACTAAAAACATTGCCTTAAACATATACAATATTAGAACATCTAATTAATATAAGGATGTTGACAAAATCTAGTTTATCAATATGAACGTCGGTTGTGTACAATTTTAAAGAATATTAATAACGCACCCATGCATATTAATTATAAACATCATACAAAAAATGTGATTAATCACTTCACTTACGTGCAAAAAAAACAACCTGAAAAACAGGGATGAAAATTATATTCCCACCTGTGTGAGGGGAGATAAATGGTATTTTTGTTGAACCACCTTTCTAATTTTTTTTACTTTTTTTTTTACAAAAAGAAGTGCCTCTTCATTGTATAGTTTCATCTTTTATTTTCAAAGGGGTTCTTCTCCCTTCTTGCTCCTCCCCATAGCTTGACCCCTAACGCCCGCTTGCCCACGTTTTTGGAACCCTTCATTGTGATGGATGCCCCCTTCCAGAAAGAGCGAAAGGCCCGTTTCCTTCAAACGCAAACTTCTTGAATTTTTTTTCGGTGACCCTCAATCACAAGCACCATTGCCAGCAGATTTAAGAGGAAGAGGGTATTGTAGGTTTCTATCCCCTTCCTTTTTTTTTCCTCATCTCTATAACCCCTCTCCCATCGCCTACCACTTTGACCTCCTACCTCCCGAATTCTCGATCTCAGCTCGCCTCTCCATCAATCTAATGAAACGGGAAATAAAGGTTTTTCTCTCCTTTTTTTATATAAAAAAAGAAGCAAAAGAAAACTATATTGAAACGCGCGGAACCTCCATTCTCCTCTTTCTGCCTTGTTTGTTGTTATAAAAAAATGGAGGAAGGGAGAGAGGAAAATACAATGAGAGCACAAATGGATATTGATACTGAGATTCAAGGTGTGAGTGTGTTTTGTCCCCCCTGTTTGGATTACCACCATTTTTTTAAATTGGAGAATACTCCCCTCTTAAGTTCAATCTGTTTGGTCACAGAAAACAAAGATAGGTTCGCGAATGGAGAAACGATCAATATAAAATATATTGTCTTAATTTTGTTAAAGAATTATGTTTCCAAGATCATATTTTTCACTATACATGATGCACTATGCAAAAAGTTGAAGCACTTTATTTTCAGTGATTGCGTTCATAATCGATACACATAATGAATAGTCCACAACGCATACAGTTGAATCAATTTTAACTATGAATACTTTATACATGGAATGGAATTGATAATATTCAACTATTGAACATGAGACGTATCAACCAATGAGAATGAAATAAGAGGCTCTATCTAGCCAATTCACGACGTTGCATATTTAGAAATTTAGATTTTTTTTTTTTGCGAAGCGGGTTACATCTTAACTTGACGCACCTAAGCAGTCAAAGCAATTTCACTCCTAAACACCAACGTATGAAAAATAGAAGGAGATGGAAGAAAATGAGCAATTCACCCTGCAAGACCTCTTTTTACATGCCGATAACACTTCCCCTCTTCCGTTGACTTGTTTACACACTCACTTAACTATTTGCTCCTTGAAAACATTGACTTAATTTCAAAATTACTTTTCTATTGTTTTCTATTCTAGCTATACATTTGTTTCCACGGACTTTTTCAATCTACATCCTGGCGACTAAGTCAAATAGTTAAGTTCTAGACGATCTATAAGAAATGCTTCTACATAAATACTACTTCAAGTTAAAAATAATAAATATGTGAAATTGTGAGACTATTTTTAAAATTATTTAAGTATTAATGATTTTTCTTTCAACGTTATATCTCAAACTAGATGAATAAAACATAAATGCACTAACATGGGAAGTTCTATCTTGATCTGTCGTGAGATCACAGGTAGGTAATACACATCAGACAGGATGCATTTTCTGTCCTTCTTTAAAATTCCTTGTGATGAAAAAAAAATTATTTTTTTATTTAACGAATTTTCTTTGTTTTATCGTCGACGACTCCGAATGTAAATAGGCTATGATTGAAAATATTAGATTTTTGATCCTATTAATGAGAATCAGGCTAATCATTGTATTCAGTACAGTGATACAATTAAAACCAAATTCAAATCAAATTTAAATTAATAGAACAAGAACCACTTAAGTTATCTTGATTTTATGTTTCAAAATATACAGTTATGAACGTTGTTTTTCAGGTTAACCTGTAGTTAAAGTATTTTTAAACGACCTGTTAAGTAGATCAAGTGGCTAAACCAATTTCAATGTATAAAAAAGGGTTTAATAAAGACTTTAACCACTAAGTTTTATTATGAATCGTATTTTTAATATGAATTTTGTGCTGTACACAATGCACTATTTGCTTTTAGTTGTGCGTTATGAATGAATATAAATTCAGTCTTGGTACCATCCATAAATGATAATTATTTTAATGGATTAGAGATATTGATGATGAACTTTCAAATGTAGGCGTAGCATTTAAGTGTATAGCGTGGGAAATATAATTAGTAAATGAAACACCTCGATAAACTAAACCAATATTTTTGCTTAGACCTTCTCGTCTCCGGCAAACCAAATAAGACGCGACAAATGACTTTTGCAAGTTTGCCTTTGGTGAAAACATATTTAGCCTCTATCATGAATTAATAAATTGTAACTCGCATCGGTGCGCATTCGGAATTAACGTCTATCTCTCCTTGCTTGGTTTGATGAAGACGAGTAGGTCGGGCTTCAAATACCTTAGGGGTATTTAGGATGAGTGCTCGTTAATGGTTTCCCACTTTACCTCTACGCAAATGCAGGTATATTTGATCAAAGTTAGACCTTTCTTGTCCGTACTTCAAAAGTGTAATTAAATGTTTATAGCTCGAATGGTTGGTAGGTTTGATGTGGTCCAAAAAAACAACTAAGCTATGTAAGCTTACTATAGGATAAATAAAATTTGTTGAGGAGCTATTATTTTGTAATTTATTAATGAATTTAACTGAAAGAGACGTATTGAGTTGGTTACTGAAATACATGAAGAGTAACATATAAAGTACTTTAAAAAGATGTTTAGGTTTCTATAATTAAATATCTTCAGAAATGTTTGATCAATTTACTTGATTTTCTCTGTAAATTGTGTAGTATTATTGATATTTTTCTTCTGTGTATTTTCTTTTATCACCACTTCTTATTACCTGTTAAGGCTATACATATATATTATAATTGTTTTAATGGGATAGGGATGAGGAAGGAAAAATTGTAGAGGTAGACTACGTGGAAGAAAGTTGAGAAACTATTTTAGAAAAAAAAACTACTCTCAGTAGATCCCAATTGGATTCAAACCCCGATATTTCCGTCTTCAGTCCAACACGATAGTAACGCCTTAAATCATTTAGTTACTTAAGTATGTGTGTTTAATTTAATAAACATATTATTCAATTTAAATAAATAATTATTTGCATGGATATGTTAATATAAAATCCTGAGCACCTTTTTCGATGACTATATATATAAACATTTAATCTATTAGCTTACCACTGTACATGTTATTTGAACCTGCTGCACAACTCACCTGAAAGAAAGAGAAAAAAAATATTACAATGTTTAAAATATCTGACAGTATGACAGTATCTGTATCTCGGACTAGAGCAGAAACAAATTTACCGATCGGTCTAAAACTTAGTATCTAGGACTTTAACAAGGCTCCCCCAAAGAGTTCTTGGTATTAGATATCTAACCCTAAAATTAAGGGTAGTTTACATAATGGCAAAAGAGATAAAATTGATGTTATAAAAATCCGATATAATTATATTTATTAAATGTTATATCTAGGCATTGTTTAACATTACAAACAAAATGTAATCCACAACTATTTGAGATACGAAATAGTATATCATTGTAAAGATGTAGTACTATTAAATATAAAACACTTGTTTGAAACATCTTACTAATATTATAAATGCGAAAGTTTGTGTGTTTGGATGTTTGTTGCTCAATCACGTCAAAACTACTGAACAGATTCGAATGAAATTTTGTAGGTAGGTAGGTAGGTAGGTAGGTAGATTATGTCCTGGAATAACATATAGGACTATTCCCAACCTTTGATTTTACATTAATTTTACAATATTAATGTTTAAACTTTTCGTATATAAGAGATATATTGTGATTTTAATTTTACAAGTAAATATGAATGTGATTATATTATTATTATTATTATTATTATTATTATTAGAACCGCGTCTTACTACCCGTTCAGGTTATATTATATATGCGAAAGTTTGCGTGTTTGTATGTTTGTTACTCAATCACGCCAGAACTGCAGAACGAATTCGAATGAAACTTGGTACGTAGATAAAATATGTCCTGGAATAGCATATAGGACTATTCCCAACCTTTAATTTTACATTAATTTTACAATACTAATGTTTAAACTTTTCGTCGGGCGAAGCCACGACGGGTAACAGCTAGTATTTTTATAAAACCAATAGTTTCTGAGCCCTAATCATATATATATTATTGACTACTTTGAAATATGAGATTGATATTTTTGTCTCTTGGTGAAAAGAGATGATTCTCTTTTCTATGTGTTTCTGTGACAATGTATATTATTTCGTTTATACTGGTTGGTGGAGTGTTTCTGTGACAGTGTATATAATTTAGTTTCACAAACCTTACTAGTTTTTAGTAATTGTTACTATTTAATGATTAAAGAGAGAAAGTCTTTGCGGTAAATCGTGCCTTTTTTTTACTGTGCCTTGAATAAAGAGGCTATTCAATTTTCATTTAGAGAGGTAGAAATAGTAGAGATTCTTGTAAAATAAAATAAATTTAGCGAATAAGTGTTTAAAAAGAGTGTAAAAACCATATTAAAGCATTATTATGAAAAAAAAATACATTTACCGAACCAGACGGGAAATAAATTTAGCGAATAAGTGTTTAAAAAGAGTGTAAAAACCATATTAAAGCATTATTATGAAAAAAAATACATTTACCGAACCAGACGGGGATTCAAATTACAATCTCCAGTCAATAGTGAACAAGAAAAATGGGAGTAAAACGCCTTGAACATCGTGAGCACCACGGTAGTTCCTCTAAATACTCTTACTGCTTGCTCTTTGATCATTACAAGTTCAGCAATATGTGCATAATTGCTATAAGTTCTTACTCAAAAGTCCCAAGTGTCGAACCTTTGCCTGTTGTGATGGTAATATTTCCACCATCATTACATTAACCCTTATTTTGGAAAGCGCTTCTTTCCTTTACCACATAGAGGATGATACGGCATAGGGCGCGGGACTCACCATATACCTTGATTATTGCCTGTCGCGATAGGGGGATATTGAAGTTCGTTTCCAAACCAAATCCTGTTGTTATTTTTTTTA
This sequence comes from Timema bartmani, assembly GCA_902151455.1. Classification (NCBI taxonomy): domain Eukaryota; kingdom Metazoa; phylum Arthropoda; class Insecta; order Phasmatodea; family Timematidae; genus Timema; species Timema bartmani. The sequence goes on from CABFWB010000057.1 coordinate 323,667, forward strand.
AGATGTAACTTATAGCTTTGGTTTTATCATCCTTTACCTAAGTTATTTTGGATTTACTAACAGTAAAACTACCCTTCTCTTCTATTAAGCCATTAATATCCCCAATATTGAACCAAACTTAGAATATATATAACAACAGTTTCACCGGTAGCTATTTATTTTGGTCAAACATTCATTGTCTCTTATCTTACATAACGAGAAGAAAGATGATGTTTTAAAACAAATTACTTAGACAAATATTTGGTTTGAAAAGGGGTGAAGAAGTTGTCAAGGGAACAATATATCGAAGATGAATATGGGCAGGAGATGCAGTGCAAATGGGAGAATCTAAAACCATGTTCAGGTTATCGACTGGTAAATTCAATGGAAGGAGACTATTGGGAAGATATAGACACAGATGGAAGGATAACATTAGACTGGACCTGAAATAGAAAAGATGTAGTGAGTTGGACTGGATAACTATATCAAGCTAGGGATGGGTGTAATTAGGTAGACTGTAATCAAATTGCTCAATATAGAGATTGGGTGCAATGAGGGGGCTGGATAGAACTAGCTCAAGATAGGGATGGGTGTAGTGAGGTGGACTGGATAGAACTAGCTCAAGATAGGGATGGGTATAGTGAGGTGGACTGGATAGAACTAGCTCAAAAATATATAATTTGTAATGAGGGGGACTAGTTAGAAATAACTCAAAATAGAGATAGGCAGTTTGTAATTAGGTAAACTGGATTAAAATGGTTCAATAGGATGTCGTTTTTTTTCCCACTAGAAAAAGGAGATGGTGTT
>CABFWB010000057.1:324581-343432 GCA_902151455.1 Timema bartmani
GGGGGGGGGGCAGTTGTAATTAGTGGATCTATACACTCTATTGACATAAAATAGCCCGCATAACATACAGCCCTTCACCGTTAATTCATTACTGTGAAAGATTAAGCCTACATCAAAATAATGATGCATTTTTCCGGTCATGGCGGGAATTGAATCCAGGACCGTTAGATCAGTAGGCAGACTCGCAACCAAATGTGCTAAAGTTAATGACTATAGGTATTGGTAAGATATATCAAAAGTGACATATGCAGGTTGTATGACTTTATGCATTAATACATGAAAATAGATCTGGTTGATTTTCTAAAATATCAGATATGAATATATGACTGTAGATAGAAGCAAATCTTAAAAAAACAAATATAGTTAAATGTTGACATATTACTTTAAAATTCAACCTCATAGTTCTGTGGTCTTAAAAAGTATTCAGTAAAGGTTACGGATATCTTGATAATGCAATAAAACGCTTACAAAAATAAACACGCCAAACTTTCTGCAACATGTTACACAGTTCAGGGTTTTACGTTGCTCAGTACATTTATTTTAATTATTCACATCGACCGTGAAAAACCTTTTTCTTCGCTACATTAAGTTTCTCCTGAAGATATAAAGGAGCAGCACTCTACGCGTATTAAAGTACTATTTCATTTAAATCTAGTCAAGGAAGTTTATTGAACAGCCCATAGAGTTCTTAAAAAATAAAATTCAGTTTGCTCATATCTTCAATTAAAATTATAATTCTCTCGAGAGGAAAAGATTTTCGTAATCGTTACATACAAAANAAAAGACAAACATGTTAGATGGTAAGTGTGCGTAAGAATGTGAGATTAGCTAAAAATGGCTTTCGTTTTCTCCTCCCCCCTTAGTTTTTTAGTTCATAAATAAAAAAAACAAACATGACATTTATACCCTCAAAAAAAAACTCTTTATAGATAAAGTATGCGAAGGAAAAGAGGAGGGGTGGTAGAGGATGTATGGTGGAAAGGGTTGGGTGGGGTGGAGAATAGAACTCATACCAGGCGGATAAACAAATGGGGCGGAAAAGAATTACTGACTTGGAACCCAGCATTAGCTCTTATAGCATCGCTTGGCCCAGAAGACTAGCCCCTTATTGTACAGCATTCGTGCCTAGGTTTGACCGGAGACTACTGGAATTGTGTTCTTTATAATTTTATTTTTTAATATATTATATCAACTCTGTAAATATAAGTTTAGTTTTCCTACGGCTTGTAAATTAACTTAAAATTCCTTCATATATTCAAGGATTTCTCATTTATATATCTTACAGCTTTGATCAAACATAGTTGTTTAAATTAGCGCTTATAACATAATGGCTCAAACGAATTAGGTCCTGAAGTCATCCATGGTATTTCACCCAATTTTTTCTTCTATTCATATATCTATTCTTTAAATTGTGGAATGCCAGGCCTCCACCGTGGTTCAGATCCCACGTTAAACTGTAGGTCCCCCATTTCATCTCACAATCACCCTACCATATACACATTAGCGTAAGTACGTACAACCCGAACGGGTAGTAAGACATGTTAATAATAATAATATCTAAATTAAATCTTTCTTCAAATAATTATATCCCCACTATTTTAGAAAAAATAAAGAATAAACCAAATTTACATCATATTTAAATATTTAATTTTCTTATAACATTACCGATCATGGCCAATCTAGGTTATTTTGGTCACTATTGAATATTATGTGAAACAATTAGACGATTAGTAACTAGAAAATTAACACTTTAATTGAAAAGAAAATATTCACTAGCTAAATAAAAGCAAACTACATAATACACTTTTTCACTTTTTGAAGATAATCTCACTCAGATGAGCTCTACCGGACAAAAGGCAAACCTCAGCAGGTTTTCCATCACTTTCCTCAGCATAGATAGTCTAATTGTTTCCGCCCCACCCTGTATTTGCGAGCTTGTAACGCACGAATATAGACTTTTAATGAAGATATACATTTCATAGGTGGTCGGCTGAAAATAGCCGTCAGATCGACCAGTGGCCGAACCTTGGTCTAAGGAAGGGATGAAGAACTGTTTGATATTGATCACTTCATGGATTCCTCATAACATCGTCCACTTCATGAATAGTAGATTTCGCCAAAATTGTAAAGGCGTACTTTACCTAAATACGCTATAAGTTAATGTAATTTTAGGAATACAGAAAAGAAAGAATGGTTTTTTACTCCACTTTTTTTCCTTTTCATTCAACTAGGACAATTTTCAATACTGTTTTTTTTACATATTTATCATGTATTCATAGAGGAACACTTCTTAAAATAATATGTGAGATATATAATATTTGATAGGAGAAGCTATTTCGTTTTTTTTTCTGGAACAATTTCTCCATGGGTCTATGTTCATTTTAAGATTTAACTGAACGCTTTACGTGTTGAGCAAGCAGACTTTATATATATATATATATATATATAATCAGTATGTAATAAGGATTATAAAATATTATAGAAAATCACTCCAGAAATGAATTCTACAAGCTAAGCATCTAAAAAGTTAATAGAACACCACCCGCTTAGGTGGCTGCGTGGTATAACTCACTACTCTCACGGTAGACTAGACTGTCAATGAAGGGGAGATCTAGGTTCGAATCTCGGTCGGGTGTACTGAGGGTGGTTTTTCAAAATTGTTTCTACGCTCCTTCAACGCAAATACGGGTACACTTACTTTAATATAACCTACCTAATCCCAAAAAAAACATTTGCGTAATTAGTACATAAGCGTATAATCTGAATGGGTGGTAAGACATGATGCTAAAAACAAACTTAATTTTACTATACTATAGGAATACAATTAGAGTTAGAGAATGTATGATTTATAAACGACAACGAGACATAATTGACAGATTAAGCGAAAAGCCTAAGGGCCAGTTTCATAGTCAGATTTAGTACGCCTCGAGTGCGGCGCTATACTAAATACAAGACGTCACCTACCTGAAATTGAATGGAATGGGCCAGTTTCATATGCGAAACTGGCCCATTCCATTTTGGTCTAGGTAGGTGTCGTCCTGTATTTAGTATCGACTCGCACCTTAGGCGTACTAAATCTGACTATGAAACTGGCACTATGAACTGGTAGTAAGACACGGTGCTAAAAAACACATCTTTTATCAAAGATGGCGTCAAATATTTGACCGAAAAAGTATGAAAGCGAAATTCTGCTTTGAGACACGATGAAAGAAATATTATAATTAAAGTTGCATTTACTATTGGCAATCCAAAGTTAAAAAAAAAAAAGGCTGAAGGAATACTTAACCCACTTTAGAGGCCGAATAGCCGAATAGCCGAATAGTCTCTCGTCTTATATTGGCCTGATCAAGACGGGGAGATCAGGGTTCCAATCCTGGTTGGGTTTACTGACAGTGTTTTTTTTTACTAAATGGTTTCCCAATCCCATTCCACTCCAATGCGGATAGATTAATTCTAAAATGTTTCCTTCCTCGTCCCTATTCCATTAGAGTAATTATCATTATTACATATAGCCTGAACAGATAGTAAGGAACACTGATAAAAAAAATACTTCTAGGATTCAAAGTCAAAAGTAACAATACAAATGTTGTTGGCATTAAAGAAACCCCAAGGTTTGGAAGTATGAGGGTAATTTGAGACAGTGGAATTGAGTGATGAAGCTGTCAGTTGAAACGTGAGTTTGATAGAAAAAATAAACAATATTAGTTAAGAGAGTTAATAAAGAAGGGGGTAAAAGGGGACTGAGGAAGAGAATGATGAGAAATGGATTACTCAACAACTGATGGATGAGAAGACTTAATTATATTAAATAAAAATGATGATAAAACATACTTCGAGAATGTTATTTTTTAGTTGAGACGGCTCAATCCAACCTTTTGCAAATGTTCTTTAAATTGAAAAAATTACATCTGGACATGGGAATCGAACCCAATACCTTTGGCTTAGTACGCCACTGTTCTAACAAATGAGCTATCTAGGAGTCTTCACGTGTCCACAGTAATTCTTCACTCATATTTTAAGGCAGATTCTGTGATGGACGTGCGGAAATCGTCAGATACATATGTGTGATCACAAGCTATCAGATTTTGGAGGGCTTTACGCTGCCAAATGTACAATGACAATTGTACTAACTCATGTATCATTATAGTATGAATAGCCAAACTATCATATTTATTAATTACTGCTATAACCGCATCTAGAAATCACGGAGTCTTCTGGAAAGCTCAGTGGTTAGATCTTTGGCGTACTAAGCCAAAAGTCCCAGGTTTGATCACTGTATCCAGATGTAATTTTTCAATTTAAAAGACTATGATACTTTGATGGTTTTTTTAAAAGTACCCACTAATACACTTAGTGCTAAACACAAGATAAACACGGTAAGCTTACCCACTACAGTCTACTAAGGCGTTATACTCGATTTCCCTTTGCTTGAAAGGTAAGGGCTTGAATCTCAGTCAGGTACATTTCAGTTGATCCGCCCCCTATTATTTATTACTGTGTTTTTTGTCATGACATCCAGGTTCAGTCGCCTGTGAGTATACTATTTGTCGCTCTGGTGGTACAGAACGTTGCCCAGTGTACACCTGTGGAGGTTGTCTATAAACCCGTTCGGATTGTACGCTTAAGTACTAATTACGCTAATGTATTGGGAATTGGTAAGGATGAATTTAGAGGAAGTGCACCCATATTTTCGTAGAGGAAGCGCGGAAAACCATATAGAAAACCACCCCCAGTTCACCCTACTGAGATTCGAACCTTGGTCTCCCCGTCCTCGGCAGTCAAGATCAACATGAAACTAGCGCGTTAGACAACTAAACCAACGAGGCGGGTGATGTTATGATTGTTATTATGAAGTTACGGACCTGGGAAGAGTCTTAACCTAGCTTAAGTTTAGTTAACCAAATCCTGGTGACTGCTGGGATCATTCCCTTAAGGGAAAAATACCCAAGGTATCAGCTAGGAATCAACCCCCAGAACCCGTAGGCCTGTAGCCACTACTTCAGGGGGTTGGTTATTACTATGATCTTAACATCCTCTTTCCGCGCTAATGCACATTAATTTTCTCAATGATTCTCTTTAAATTAAATCATTAATTTATTTTATATTGAGTACGTGGCCTAAATGGGAGGGCTCTTTTAGTTTGGTTTTCGAATGACGGGGAGGACCAGGTGTCCCGGTCCAGTGTACCGAGAGTTTTTCTTTCATAAATATTTCTCTCCAAAAATTCAGGTACATTTTCACTAAACTATCTTCCTCATCCTTAACGCGCAATCATAATTACATAATTTAAACAAGATGTAAGATAAGGATCGAATTTTAACGAAAATATTTCAATTAGTATTTCAAAGGAATGGGGAATCCATCGTGGAAAAAAAAACCGCGATGTTAAAAAGCACCTCTTCGTTGAAACTGTTTAAAATTAAAGTTAATCCCGAACTCTTGGGTCAAAGTTGAGCCACCAGTCGCACTCGCTGGCACTGAGCCAGTCTTATAGGATAGAAAGGACGATCTGTCTAGATTTGTTATGCTTATAAGCTACTCAAAGGTCCTCTAGCTTTATACATGGACTTTCATAGCTACTAAACCACAGGAGACGGACCAAAAGGTAATATACACTTTGTAAAAGATGGCTGTGTTGTTCTACTTATTTTTATTGTAGTATTGGACGTACATTTTCAAAACATATTTGCTATTAGCTTTGGTGGTAAAAATAAAAACAAAAATAATACGACACCACCAACTTATGATGGAAATATCCTCTAATTTTATTCTAAAGGAAATGTGAACTTTTTTAGCCAACTGGTTAAATCGGCGCATGATTTATAAACTAATTTTACTATGAAGCAGACAACACTTAATCATCAGGACATCAATTAATCATTATAAATGTAACCAATATAGTCATTTTATGGCTCTGTCAAGAGATATTACAATCGAACCTGGGACCTTTATATTAGTATATAGCCACGCTAATAATTTTGATACACTTACGGGTGCTGATAACCAATTGGCTGTCGGAAATAATTCATAAAAGGAATTATTGAGTAATTATCTCTTCCAGAATCAAATAAATATCTTAAATATTGGTTTACCATGACCCCTAAACTATGTTAGATGATCATTTCATGTTTGTTTCTGAAACAATAACTCTTTTTTTCTGACAAAAACCACTAAAATGTTACTTTATTGGACTCTTTACACTTGTCAGAGTTTTCACATCTGTTTTGACGTATTTCTCCAACAAGTTGGGTTTTATACGGCGGAAACTTCTGGAAGATGTGGTATTTCTGTTTTTGACACATGAGGACGCGCACCATTTGGCCTATGAATAAAAAAAAAGAGAGTTGGTCTGGCGTTTTTCACAACTTTTTAGATATTGTCATATCTGTAGAATCCACTTTTAATATCTCTCCTCTTAATGGGGGGCCATATTCTATATCGTTTAAACTAATTGCATACATTCAACTGTTTCATAATATTATTTAAATAGTGGTTGGTTATTTTAATATTGGATTTACACTAAATTCAAGTATAGGTAGGCTATACCAATATGGCTATATACCATTTTGAGTTGAACACATTAAATATATATATATATATGAATATTAGTTATTAAAATTAGTTGAAAAATGACAACTTGGGAAGGGAAACGAGCCTGGGACCATTGGCTTAGCACGCCAATATTCTAGCACTGAGCTATCCAGAATTAATCCCGTGCTCAGGTTCATTCTTAACTCATATCACTAAGCCAAAGGTCCCAGGTTCAATTCCCGTGCCAATGACTCATTTTTAAAGTAATTTAAATTAATTTAAACGTGGTGTCCTCCATACGTATTACTATGATTTGTAATCTGTGTGCTGATAGTCAAATGTGAATATGTTATGTTAGCTCATTCTCATCGTCATTTTACTCAAACTATCACACCACTATGTTTAAAGGGAAGGATATGTAAAACTAGATATAGCCTTTCCTAAACAAATGTGGTTATTTGTTGTTGTGGTCACCTCGGAACATTATACATTATTTGAGATATGTTATGGTTTAGATTGTAGATGCATCAAAACCACCACTATCATAGAAATGACATGCTGTAAAGTGTTTTTTTTTTACTACTAAGTATGTGGTGGCCCACTTTACACGTCTAGATAAAATATCTGTCCTTTCAGACTTTTTAACTTGTCGGTCGTTAACTTTCCTATAAATATGAGGTGCATAGTTTTGATTACTGAGTAAATATGAAAGTTGATTAATGGGAAATTCTGTTTATAACATCTCCCTACAATCTATAGCAATCGTATGAGCATTTGCTGTTCTAATGGTCCTTTACTATTTTAGGCTATGTAGTTGAAAATAATTATAGGTCTTACGCTTTAGTAATAAGCCTGATCACGTGGTAATTAATTGTGCTTATAACAATTCCAGTGTACACTGGTTTGATTACATTTGCGGGCACTAGCTCAAAATGGGGATAAGGTTTAATGAAGGTTACTGAATAGAACTAGCTTAAGATAGAGATAAGTAGCGTACTTTTTAAAGTGCGGCAATGAACTTTCGAGCTCCTAATGCCACAGAGAAGGCTATATCATTAAAACTCACCCAATAAAACATTAATTCACTAACATGGGAAATCCCTACTTTATATATCGTTACGTCACAGTTAGAAAACTTCTTTAAAAAAACCTGTTTTATAATTATTTCCCCAGGTAGTCACAAAGTAAACCGTCTTGTAAGGAAATATATATTGCGAGCGAGTAGGACGGATTTAAGTCGTTCTAGCGCCAAGCGACGGGCCCAAGAATTTGTTTGGGTAAATAAATCGGCATCTGTGGATTTCCCCTTCAGTGCACAGCGACCGATATCAACCAATCTCCAAAAGACCTGTTTACACGACCATTCTCGACAAATTATCGTCCCCTGGAATCCTAAGTTTTTTTAGCACGACCCGCATCGTTGGGCAATGCTGACAAAGACGTCACTTTCGGGTACACTTCCTCTACATTCAACCTTCCTCATCCCTGACTCTAGGGTAATTAGTACATAAATTTATAAAGCTGGATGGGTAGTAAGACGCAGTGCTAAAATAAATTGAAGAGATGTAAAGACTAGACACTTATTTGACTCGTAGTGCATGCGAGGAGCTTCCCAAGTCAGACAACATATATTTTTTTTAGCACAGCGTCCTCTACCCTTTCGAGTTATAGGCCTACGCTTAAGTACTAATTACGTTAATGATTATAGGAATTAGCAGGTCAAAGTTTAAAGGAAGTGTACCCACATTCACATGGAGGGAGACTGGAAAACCACTTTTGAAAAAAAAACTCAATCGGTAAACCCGGCTGAGACTCGAACCTCGATCTTCCCGTCATCGGCAAACTAGTCTACAGTGACAGTAGCGCTTTAGACCACGCGGCCACCAAAGTTGTTGCCAACATCATGTGCTGGTTGTTTATTATCTACAACCATTCAGCCGTCACAACACAACTTGATGGCACTGACCTGCCCTCTCAACTCCAAAATGTTGGCTGTGCCGTTTCACACGAGTGTTTCTTTGTCGCGCGTGTCTCCTACCGTCACGTCAGGTCTACCGCGCGTTTGTTCAAGATACATCGGTCCAAGTGGGTCCTCCCACACGGTCAACGCACGACGGATTGATTCCAACGCGCTTTCCTCTACGTTTTCTCCGACGGTCGGCGGTATTGCTCAACATCAAAAAAAATTAAGGAAGCCTTTCACATGGACTGTTGCTACCACGCGTATTCAGTTGTAACTTTGCTCTCTTGGTGTAAGGCCATGTCTGAGTCTTCATACTCTCGCTCCTCACACCAGCCCTCGGTGCCTGGAAGCCGGGAAATTGCAGCTGCAGTAACATATCTCATGTTGGTATCACATCTTGAAATTTCCAGGTGTATGGTAATCAGTAGCACGTCAAATGATGAGATGGAAATTAGAAAATAATTGAACGATTTAGGTGGATGCTGCCTTAATTTATTGAATTGCAGGTTAAACTCACCCTCAGTCAGTCGCAAATTAATTAGTGGTTGAACCTAAACACATCTTTGTTATTTTTCTTTGTTGTATCCTTCGGTGTAATATATACGCTACCATTGCTTGTTCTCTATTCACCTCCATTGTTAGTACAAGCTACTGACTGCGATGTACAAGAGCTTTTAATTTTTAAAAAAAATAGTTGATGATTCACTCTATGCGTGGGCAAACCGCGCGGTAGAAATCGTTTGTGTGAAAAGACTCAAATAAAAACGCGGGGTAGTCCTGACGTGCGTTAGTAGATACGCGCGACAGTGAAACGCCCATGGTAAGCGGCCCTTTTAATAATGCTAAATTATTTTAGTTAGAAAAAAAAATTTTACCAATTTTTTAAACTGATATTACTGTCACGTTCAAAGAGAATGAAGAAGCGAAGGACAAAAAGGAGTAAATGCAAATAAGTTCAAATTAGTTCTTCCCTTCACAAACAAAACCTTACACCCCACTAGTCCGGAGTTGGAGATGAGCGGCATCCCCTTTGATCTGAAACCGGCTGAAAGATTGACAAAGGGAGAGGACGACAATACCTTTTTTACACATGAAACTCTTTTGACACACTTATGTGGGTTGTTTCAATCTTACGATAGAAACGTTGGAAGGAAAAAACGGCGTATACAAAATAATACAGCACGGTTACTGTTTTGGAATGGATTAATTTTGTTGTACAATCTGCTATCTCTAAAGGAATCAGTCTTATCTTGACTGACTACAATATAATAATATTGTGCGGCTGGGCTACACCAATCGTAGCCCAGTTTGTGGAAAGATTAGTCAGTACTAATGTGTCACTTCCCAGGGAACGCCTGAATGTACTAATCTTACATGCTTTCCGTGGAGGCTCTTTCCATGTCCCGATGAAATGAGATGATGGTGATTGTGAGTATGAGGGTTTGTAGCCAGTGGAAATACTTACAACTTAAGCCTAACTAACCAAACTCTGGTTACCATTGGGGCAATTCCCTTTTCGGGAAAAATATCCTAGTACCATCCGGGAATCGAGCCCGGGACCCCTAGACTCATAGCCAGGTGCACTGACAACTAACTAAGCCATGAAACTGGTTACTGATTACATTATGGCACTACGTCCTAACCTACTTACTACCTTTAAGCTTACATGAAGGGTACATCCACACTTAAAATAATATCTTTAGTGTGTGCGATTAATAATGCTCTTAAATTAAATAATTCAATTCTGGCAATTATTGGCTTAAGGGGGGATGGAAGGGAGGTGATGTGATATAATATCTGTATTTTTCAGTTTCTATAACAAAACACTTTTTTTTTGGCCAAAATAAATCGAACATTTCTCCAATAGATGGATTTACCTTAACTTTCTTGACCCTTAATATTCTCGACAGTTCTTGGATATATTTCACTGCCATGGCGTATTTTGACCAAGACTTTTTATCTTAATTTGCAGGTTTCTGATCTAATTCAGCTATGTCCAAGACATATATTTATGAACTGATGATGTTTCTAAGTGTAGATTAATTAAGATAAAGGATTTTACTTAAGCAATAATTTTTTATTTAGACTAAAAATGTGATTTTGATACAAAAACTGTAAAAATATTGACCTTAAATCTCGTCCCTGATCATCCTATTTGATATTATTTAGTAATTTACGTCAAACTTAAATTGCATGCATTCCTATGTTAAAATTTTAAATAAAACCATTATTTCGTGTCTGGCTTATACATTTTTTTTGCATATTTAACCTACGCCGGAGTTCACCAAAATTGTTTTGAAAGCTTATAATTTTCCTTCCCCTAATAGACTAGATTTAAATCCCTGCAAGATAATCTTTCTTCAATCGAGCATTTCGGCTAGTTTAAAAAACCTTTTTTTAATCCGTACTGTCCATTTACAATAGTGCTGGCATTTTTTTTACGAATATTTAAAATAAAATAAGTAGTTCCATATTTCTCAGCTTCACTAACTTATTTATGCTATAATTTTAACAAACGATGTTAATCCGCTTCATTTGTTAAAATGACAAAATAATTTTGCTAGGTGAATGACTTATTTAGTTATTTCGGAAAATAAAAGAAGCCAAAATTAGTGTGAGTCAACAATTCAGTAGCACAAACATTTGTTCAACATTTCATAAATATATGTAAATTTTTTCAAAACCAAATATCCCACCAAAATTAGTATGACGCCAAGGCCCTGCAATAAATATACATTATTCTGTCACGAAGACACTTGGCACGGTCGTCGAAAATCCAATACAGTTACAATGCCCTTTCCCCTCTAAGAGAGCCGAAGAGATAAAGGATCAGGTAGCTCTTTCTAAAAGGCGAGGCCGGATACTTCTCTAGCGGGCCGCATCTCCAATTCCATCGCCTCGGTTCCATTCTCTGGATGTTAAATTATTCGGGCGACTGGCTCGTCTACCTTCTTGTATATTGTATGACTCCAAAGGGGCCTTCTTTACCCCCCTCATCACCTTACGCTACTCTCAACCCCTTCCCTTTGTAGCCCCAATGTTCTTAAGCTCCGCTATGTAATCTCAAGTTGCCAGAAAAAACAACAAACCAGTAAATAGATAAAAAATAATTTTCAGGCTTACCAGTATGTAAGTATTATGGTTTCAATACACACGTATTGTGCTTATTTCCTTGGTAAAAGTGTGTAAAAAGATGAAGTCTCTTTCGGGAACGCAGAAAAATATTCCAGAACTTTCCTATCGCATAATTTTCATGATTTGTTTATTATTTAATGAGGGCTTCTTATATGGAACTTTCTAATAATAAGGTTGCATAAAAAGACGATTTACAAACTATTATATAATATTGGACATCATATTTTAAATTTAAACTAAGAGAAGATACAGAACTAAAAGTAAAAGCCAAAAACCCCGGCAATAAGAATCAAATTCTTTCCGTTACCTCAATAAAGCGGTCGCACACCAAATGCCACATTTTTTTCTCACGACGATTTTTCAAAAGGGAAAACATTGCCCTAGTTAAGCCTGATATAAAGAGACAGCCTTTGGTGATAAATTTTGCCTCGCAGCTCCAAGGTAATTTTAAGATTTCCTACCAATTGTGAGGATTCAAAGAGTTGAGTAAAGCGTTTTGTTGGTTGTTGTACAAAGTTGTTTTTTTGTGATGCGAGTTGAAATGATATGGCAAGTGAATACGCAGTGTAGCTGCTCTTTTGTGTCACTATTTCAACTATGGGACGAGAAACCAGAGAGAATTTATTGGGTTCACCCCATTTTAATAAACACAGCCTCTACCCAAACCCAAAACCTAAAATCTAAAACCATAAACACAAACTTCACAGGTTCACAGTCTACAATGCACTGTCAAAGGCTGTAGGGAACAGATGGACATGTTTATAGTACACGCAAATGCGCAGTTCGAAATGTCTCAAGTATATTTGTTGCGAGACATTGGCTTAGCGTAGCATCGTCTTTTGCTACAACTCGTTCACTGCAAGGCGCTGCGCAACAATTTGGCAACCAGTAAGTGGCACTCTATTTGATGTTACGGCAACGGACGAGTCTACAACAAGTTGCAACAAGTTATTTCTTTGTGAGACAAAATGTAACATTTAATGTGCGAACGGCCTAAATACCTCTCCTCGACAACTTTAAACATGTTACTCGCGTTTTAAGACGAACTAAATGTCAATCTCATCTAGTTTAGTTTGTCGGTGACGGGGCTGGGATTCAAATAAAGGCCAGGAACACTGAGAAATTAAAAAAAGAAAAGAAATCCACTCTCCTTTTATGAGACTACAGGTACATTTCCTTTAAATCCTACCTTAGCTATCCTTGGCCAGTTATTGTGATTATTAAATGTTTACAGCCTAGATGGATATTAAGACGTGGATCAAATAGTAAAATATTCAATGAAACGGGAGTTACAATGATTTAATTTATTATTATTAACTTTATGAATAAGATATTAAATTACAAATTTAAAGATGAAAATATTTTAGCATCACAACAGTTGTTCCTCACTTCTTATTTATATGAAGGTAGAAACAATAAAAAATAATGACTGCACACACATTAAATATGATCAGGTAAGATATACATTTAATTATGAAAAGTAGAGGATTGGTGTGAGGGGGAAGGAGGAGGGTTGGTTATTTATTGTCACTAAATCTCACTAAACTTGTGGATTATATATTTATGTACTAATTAAGCTAGCATGTTATATTTGAGGAAAATTGAATTTTGAGGGAGTGTATCATAATAACAATTATTATTATTATTATTATTATTATTAGCACCGCGTCTTACTAACCGTTCGGTTTATACGCACTTACGCTAATGTGCAATGGTAGGGTGATTGTGAGATGAAATGGAGGACTTTCAGTTTAACGTGGAATCCGAACCACGGTGGAGGCCTGGCCGGGACCGAGGATTGAACCCCGGACCCTCAGCACAGAAGTCTAACACCTTACCCCTAGACCACCAGGTCACCCTGTATCATAATTAACGTGGTGGATGGGGGGGGGCAGGGTGGATAACCTTTACCCCTTACATCCATTACTGTTTCCAGCCTATAGCCTGAGTCGGTTTTTTATTAAGTCATATATTTTCCACTACTGACTGGCTAGGCCTGCCATAGTTTCACATGCCTTATAGTCCAACTTAAATCTAGAACAGACACAACACCCAACCCTCAGCCGTTAATTAATCACTGTGAAAAGAGTAGACCCACATTTCACTAATGATACATTTTTTGGTCGTACCAGGAATCGAACCCGGGGGCTTTATATCAGTAGATAGACACACTAATGACTGAGGTAAAGTGTTGGAAGGTAAAATATTGTTCAAATATATATTCACGCCTTGTATTCCTCTTTGGGCGGATATATTAGTACACGAATTATGATACGCTTAAAATAATACTTGAAACTCCGCTCGAGTGTGGGTCAAAGGGGCTTAGGTAGCCCCACGGGTTTAATTTGTTTTCGTAGAGAAATTTCTGACTGGTGTGCTTCACCGCCTTGTCTTCCTGGAAAACATCGACAGTATTTACAACCACCCTGGATCTCCGGGTGAGGCAGTTATTAACTTTCCGCGTCCAGTGGCTTCAGGAGGAGATATAAGCAGCGTCTGTCCAATATCTGAGCCGAACTCAACTTCACATGATTAATGGAGTTACTCAAATTACCACGTCTCAAATATTGTTTTCCCTTTTGACTACTTGTTTATTTTTTTATTTTTTTATGGTAGTTTATTTTTATATAAGTCTACTTTTACTCATAAAATTATTTCTAAAATATTTTCACAGTGTTTTTCAAATTTACTTTTTTTTCCCCTTCAAAACAAACGTTTTAATAAAACCTTATTAGTGATTCAAATTAAATAAGTTGCTAGAATCTCTTTTATCGTAGTTTTTTATTTTATATTAAATTTGTATAGGAGAACCTTTTTAATATGTATGCGAAGCTATGTTTAAAATATACATTTTTGTAAGATGTGAGCATTATTTTAATTCACTATTCAAATTGAAACATACAATATATTTTAACTATAATAAATAACTTATATTAATACGTTATAAACCAAAGTTATTTAAAATATGCTTGATGTTATATCATACTCAATAAATAATATAGCCATTTTAGTTCACTTTTAGACAATTTTTTGAATTTGATTTAATAGCTATCATGAGCATTACTTGATTGTGTCCTAAATATTTAATTTATATACAGTACAGATACAAAATTTCTGGTCTAATTTGTTGCTTTTCAGGGTTATGAATAGTTTAAAATAATATAAATTATAAACCTAAAATATTGAGAACTATTCAAAATTTTACTTTACAACTGCAAGGAGTTAGTATGAAATCTGACATCTAATATCAACCAATAAGTGACAGAAAAGCCTAAATACTGTAAAAATCATTGGTTCACAAATATTTAGATCTAGATTGACTTTATAAGCCATAACTAAAGGTGATTACATTCATGATGCATAGCAACTAAACAATTAACTGAATTTTGATCAGTACCTAAGATATATGAGCGTTTGGATTGGAGAGTACAGGTGGGACTTATTGCAGAAATTGTTTAAGAGTGATTTTGCCAAACCCTCTTTAAAATTTCTGGGCGGGCGAAAAGATGGGTCTGGTCAATCTTTCAAACATGGGTTGTCTCTAAAAGCTATTTAGTTAATTCTCTATAGAAATAAAATGGTTTTAAAGAAATTATTTACACAAGTATGTACGAATTTGTCCAATGATTTATTCAGTCCATCTTACATTTAAAATTATAATCGAAGAAAAAAAAAAGTGCACTGTAGCTTTATAGCGGTAATGAATCTGCAATATGCCAACTACATATATATATATATATTTATTTATAGAGCTTACGACATTTCTGACCGGGAGAGAAATAGTAGCCGGTTCGATTCGGTCACCTGAATGTTTAGACTTTTAGCCGCTTTGGTGGCACAGTACGTTGCCCAGGATACACCTATAGAGGTTTGTTTGCAAGTCATATCCACAATGATATGAAGTGATGATAGTGATTATGAAGGTGTTGAGCCAGGCGTGGTCTTAAACCTAACTTAAGACTAACCAGCCAAACCCTGGTGACCGTTGGAATAATTTCCTTTCTCGGGGAAAAAAAAAATACTCATGATACCAGCCGTGAATCGAAACCGGGACCTATAGGTTCGTAGTCAGATGCAGCTTAACACTATGCCACGGGCTCGGTTTGTTGTACTATAAATTCCCCGGATAAACTAAGAGGTCTGAGGGGGGGAGAGTAAGAGGACGGAGGAGGGTAGAATGCTCATATCAGGACCAAATGTTCACGGTCTCAAGCGGGCCGACGAGCGGTAAAAATTTATGGCACAGATTCTTTCTTACATAAGGGAAGTAAAGCAGTCGGGTCCCATGTCAATTGTGGTATGCTAGGGTACTCCATTCACTTTGTGTTGTAAAATTAGTATAAGACAGTGAAATAAATTGGCTAAACGTTTGTGACATCATGACGCTTTTTTCATCGGCAAAGACCAAAAAAATTGTGACATTGAAAGATGGTGGAAAATAGTCAATGACCAAAACAGCCGTGACCAAATTTCTGTGACGTAAAGTTCCAACACTAAGCACAACGCTTGAAAACAGAATCGTGTTAAGTTAACAATAATATCCAAACTATACTTATTAATCTATCTATCAGCATTATCAGTAAGCATTTATACTTAAGTGGTAGGGATGATGAAGCTAAAACTTAGAAAAAGTGAGCCAGAATGATGAGATAAATTAATAGAAAATAAGTTTTCTATACAAATTTACCTCTTTACACTTGTCCTGGATCAGAACCTGGAACTCTCCACTATAAGCAAATCAGAAAAAACAAGAATAATTTAAAAGCTTTGTCCACATGACCATCTGATAGAGACAACACATCTTAAGCGTCGTGCTCACAATATATTGGTTTGCCAGAAAAGTGAAAGTTTAGGCTTTAATATCGAACGGGTGCACTGAGGGTTATTTTTAATATGTCAACTATCACTAGGCCTACCGTTTGTCAATACTCTCTCCACGCTTATGCAATTACCTTTCTTTAAGATTACTTTCTATTACCCACCCATTCAGTTAAGACGTTAAAAATCACGTTTATAAAGAAAATACAAATATATTATTTTTTGCAAATATTTTAACAGCATAATCCTAACAACTTTTTACTAAACCCAAATATCCATTTTTTTTTTTGTTATCTAAATTTATTTTTATTTTATTTTTAAGAAATATTCTACAAATAAAAGTAAAGAAATTCAAGATATTTGTAATAGTGACATTTTATTTTATTTTAAATGTAAAATATCACGTGATATACATATAGGCCTATACTTAGACGTGGCTTTGTAGGAATAATAAAATTAAGTTTAAGTCGAATTTATTTAATACAAAAATAAGTAGACCTTGTCTTTGGTATAAGCTCTATGTTTTGATAAAAGCTTGTTTATTTAGTAAACATATTTTTTATAAGCTGCCGTTGCCATAAATACATATTTATTTATGTGCCATTTTTTTTTTCTACCGTAAGAAAGATTTGGAGAATACCTAAGAGCAAGGTACACAATCTTTTGAACCCCTTCAACCAAGATAACCACCTCGTAATGGAATATCACAACTGTTAGAACAGATCCACTACCCCACACTCTCTCAGCCAACCCCTAGTAAACGGCGCACAGACAAGTAACTTTATCTGGTTTTCATTAAGCAGATCTGGGAGAAGAGCGTAAAGACAAGGTGTAGGGAGGGGTGCAGCATCACCCCCTCCTTCACCCGTAACCCCTTTAACCTGCTCCTACACTTTCCTCTTTCCATTCTGCCACGACCCGTAACCATAGACGTAGTAGAGAGACAAAAAACTAGGTCGAGAAATCTAAAACAGCGTACGTAGATTCTATAAAAAGCGCAATTATTTTTTTAAGATTAAATATTTTTAATGGAACATTCTTAACTGTATTCTTTTAAGATGAGATGTAGAGAAACGTTGGTTAATTTTTTTTTAATGTTTTAACGCTTTTTGCTTACATTTTTTTTAGAACCACATATTTCTACTCGTTTGGGTTATATGCCTATGTACTAATTGCTCTAATGGTTTAAGGGGTGAGGAAGATTATACTTTAGAAGAAGAGTAGCCACATCTACGTAGAGAAAGAGTGGAAAACTATTTTATAAAAAAAATCACCCTCATTACAGCTAACCGAAGATTCGAACCACAATCTCCACGTTATCGGCAGTCCAGTCTACTGTGAGAGTAACGCCTTAGACTATAAGGCCATCAAAAACAAGTATTTTGCTAAACTAAATCTAATTCTATTTCAATGTAAAAAAAAAATTAAAAATTTTACATAGAATCTCCACATATTTTGAATATTTGTCATGGGGATTGTATAATTTGACCAGGACATTTCCTCTTCATTTAAAAAGTTTCGATTCAAATGCCACTATGCCCATGACAAATATTCGAGAACTAATGTCAATCTGTATAAAAAATAAAACTAAGCTTATCTACTTAAGCCATATTTAATTTATTTTTGTAAAAAAAACTCTTTTATGAAAAAATATTGTAATTGTTTTAGGAACAAATGGTAACCCATTTGTGTCTTATTACGTGTCCGTACTATCTACCTATTTAGTCTTAAAATAATGGTGTAACGAAGAGTAAATTATAATTTGTTAGACGTGCACCCCCATTTAAATAGACTGACACATGATAAAACTTTTAATACCCCCAAGTTTATCCGGCAAGGATTCGAGGCCCATTCTCTCGTAACCAGTAAGCTAAGCAAGATGAGACTAACGTTTTGTTCCTCATGCCCACAAATGTGGGTCTTAAAATGGTTCACAGTTTCACCATAAGCTCTTCAGGGTATTCATGTATTTTTCTAAGTAAATTTAATTCATCACAAAGAAATAGTACCATTGGTGATGGGGTATTCTAACAATTCTTAAAAATGTAAAAATAAAATAAAAACTGGTCTTTTTAAAAAAAAATTATAAAATTAAAACTCTCCGAGTAGACTATATAAAAAAAATAAAGGATGTGATATTTTACAAAATGAAGATGTAAATATATCAAATAATATTTCAAAGTTTATCCTCTCGAGGTACATCTATTATACGTCTACATATTGTAACTTGACCTCTTTTTTTTCCCCACAGAGTTCCCCAGGTAAACCTTTTCCTCTTCCCTTTCTCGCAAGGGTTTCTTGTCTCTTCTTAGTATCCCTCCTTCTCATCTTTAGATCGTCCTTTTTTTTTTCTTCTTAATCTTTCTCTATTTTTCTCTCTCAATTTCTTCCTGTTGCGCCTGCC